>DWMG01000652.1:0-18171 GCA_018244855.1 Elbella merops
TCATTAGAATTGTATTCAATAGCGAGCTTAACCGTGCGAGAGATCTGTTCCAACCGATTGCGACATCTGTATGTTATTTATATGGTCTATAGGTCTATATATCATTTAAAATTATAACCATTTATTAGGACCTATTTGATACAAATAAATTTAGGAATACGATAGTAGGTATATACCATCAATTTTCTTCGAACACGTCATGAATTAGTACTTGATATTCCTAAAGTACCCAGAACTAGAGATTTCCAGGAGCCATAAACCGGAATAAACTGAAGTCAACAAATTACATCAGCGTCGGCAAATCTAGGGACACCAGAATTAAATAATAAGAATAATAACAATAAAATAAGAACAAATGCGACGCCGCACATTTCGCTCCGCGTCCCATCCACGCTCGCAATAAAACGCGGCGCTGGAGGCGTGAACCTGCACGTTTTTTCTCGGGGAAGCGAATAAATTCGCTGGAGAGAGGCGATTTCTTCACATGCAAATTATTATTATTGTGCGCCTCTGTATTAGCGGCGCTTTTATTGCGCGAGATAGACCGTTCCCCTTTTTATGGAGTGATCATTTCTGTCATGTACACGTCTACTGCTCGGCGGCCGTGATCGTGAACACTGTGAGGCTCGTAAAGGTATCAGTAGCCAAATTGTTTTTTTCCATCCATTATAGGAATAAAATACTGTATATTAATGCAATTGAGACTGGCCATTGAATGTAGATTCGATTCCCGGCCAGAGCAAATATTTCTTTGAGTACGGGTAGTTGCTCTGCGGTTAAGTGAAAATTTCTCTTAATAAATATTATAAAGACACATTGAATATACATACATATGTACATGGTTTATGAATTTTCTGCTAGTCTTAGCATTGGTTGTGCCTAGTTTTTGATTCATCGGCTGCATATAAAACAATGTGATTATAAGCTATTGACACATTGGGCTACGAGTCGATACGGTAAGTTAGGCTTGTTTTTTATGCGCTTTGGTATTGGAAATTTTCTGCACTTTCTTGTGTTTGTCGGCGAATGTGACCGACTGTGTGGTTAGTTAGCCGTTTGTTGGGGTGCATTTATAACATAACATTCTGCTATGGTAAAGATCTAATTTAGATGCCCTTCAACCGTATAGAATAATTTAAATAACAGCGTATGTATATAAATACGTGGTCGAGTGTTAATGACCTTGTCGGCCTGTGTCTATGCCATGAGCTCATTACAAGTGGAAAACACGAAAATAAAAGTGTATGAAGAAAAAATCTCGGTGGATGTGTAGAATGCCCACAATAAGCACATCTTTCTCATAATATTAGAGCGTCCTCGGGGCCCCAATCGGCATTCAGCGACGCACTTTCAATTTGCGCTATGATTCAACGCCTACCCTCTGAACTTTTGTTATTGCGCAACTATTTTCAAGGCCTTTGTTATTTCGGCCCCGCAGCCCTCTGATGTATTGTGATTCGTCGGAATTTCTCGCCGTCGACGAAAATTCGTCAAAAGAGCGGAGCGTGTGATTTGAGATATTAACATCGGGCAGATGTGCTCCGGTTGCTGATTGCACTGTTTGTGTAAAGAAACACGTGTTTTTATTATGAAAAATGAACAATGAAACGTCCACCCGAGCCGGGCCGTAATGGAGGTCGCCAAGAATATAGGTGGGACTTTATGGGCATATTCTTTGTTGGTGTAGTAAGAACAATTTTAGTAGCTTTTACAAATTGTTGTTAAATTTTGATGAAGTTTTTGTTTATTTAAATTACATTGAATGTGATTTTTCATAGGCTACTAAATACCCGCTGAGCTCCAGGACACTAAAGGCAGAGAGCTCGTGCAAAATATCATAATACATATATTATAGCGTTAATATTTGCTAAGAATATAGAATTAAAATAATAAATTGCGTTTATTAAATTATTATTACATTCAATTATATTCATACGCGTAAGCCAAATAATAAATACATACATAGTTATAAAGTATTGAAATATTTCTCTGTATTATATATTAAATTTTTAAATTGCGTTTTAAATTTAAATATCACTTGCTAACGGTGAAGGAAAACATCGCGAGGAAACCTGCACACGTTAGAATTTATAAAAAAAAAATATTTCCTAAGGTGTGTGAAGTCTGCCAACCTGCACTTGGCCATTATGAATTATGGAATTATGAAGGGTTTAAAAAAATATATTGTATTAGTATTTCATTGTAGTTAAAAGAAATCAAAATTAGAGAAGTTATTCATATTATCAATAAGATGGAACTCAACCGCCCAGATCAACATCGTCAGCAGCCTGTTTATCGCTCCACTCAGTCCCCACTCGTTCCTCAGATCGGTGAGGAATACGGCCGCGGCCTGTTACAGTGGCCAGGTGTGTCTACATGGACGACAAGTCATTTCAATCAATTATTACACACGTCTATTTATAGAAATTGGTTTTGATTTTTGAGATATTTGGCTATAGATCTCGAAATATAATTTGAATAGGGATTCTTTTGGTCCGACTAAAGTAGCTTAACCAACACTACCCCTTACCGGGCCCTTACGCCTTAATTAATAGGCCGTCGGATTAATTCGTAATGTTAGCCCTTAGGGGGCTAGCACATTGTAATTTTACTGTCGCGATTTCGCAACAAAAAATATTATTGTATGTATAACGAAAACATACAGAAAATGGATCACAGGTTAGGAGAAGTCTATGTCCAGCAGTGGACTTAATAAGCCCGATAAATTAATGGAAATAACTGTAGCGATTGCGTTACCACTGATACACAATAATAAGAATAAAATGTTTTATTGACACTTGTAACTACTGTCATAGGCCAATACAAAATTTACACACTTATTCGATTTTCAAGTTTAATTTTATGATACCAGGTACATAATTAAACAAATATTAATATACTTGCACAAATTTGGATATTTTGCTCATCAATATAAAATGTGTACGATGCATTGCGATGTGTGTAAGATGCAGTGTTAATATAAAAATTTGTACTTTTGTCTCCAACCGTAAAAAAATCGGTTTTATTTAGTAATATTCCTATCACCCGTATAATTGGAGTGAACGAGCTAATTGTTATAAGACAAGTAAAGTTATAATGAACACTAGTTAAATGACTGCATAAGCCTGACTGTCGGTTTGAATCCAAGAATTGGAAAAAATTCAGAAACGCAAATTGTTTTTTTCTTTCTACTGTTCTACTCGTACGTGAAATAACTCAAGTATTAGAGTAAGGTTCTGCATATATATTATTGGTGCCTCCGGCATTTAATGCGAATAAATAAAATTGATGGACGTATACAATGAATACATATATATGAATAATAATCCCCTAATACGACGTATGATGGTGTGTACCTTCATGCTCGACCCTCTTTCCCATAAAGGACATACGTATTCAAACAATATGTAAAGTATGGTGTGGTGGTGAGGCGGTGTCCTTTGTGGAAGTAGGGGGATGAATATTAGATCAAGGTATGTAAAGTAAAGTACCGTGTTCACAGATTATTTAAAAATAACTTTAACACTTGAATTCAAATCTTCCTACATTGTTATTTTATAAATTTATAAATATGTACTAGTTACTAGTTGCACCTACTGCTTTATTTCATTGCCGTAAAATTCATCGTAGCCTATGTACGAGTATGTTGTTATTGGGTCTCAAATTAAAATAATACAAAATAAATGAAATTATAATGGATCGCAAATACTCTTGTATCAAGCGCTGGTGGACCAACCCTTAAGTCATAGGCTTTCGGATTAATTCCTAACTTCGGCCCTTAATCGGCTCGCGTCGGAGCGTAGGCTCCGAATTATAAGGGACACCAGAACAGATAATTAGTTGATTTATATCATTGTCTGCCGCGCAGCGCGCCTCCCCAATGTTTTTTAGATTAAGGTTGATCGTCTAACGTTACTATAGTTCACAATTTAACGGGTGCTTTAAATAGTGACTGCTGCAAAACGTTTCTAGTATACTGAGTATTAAGAAATATAAATAACGTATATTTGTAATTACAACTACATTTTGCCGAAACGCAGAACTATATTTTATCTAATAATGAAGTAGTGGCTAGTTAATTAACTTATTTACATAACTTTTATTTCACCGGCAGTATTGCGTAACGAGGTTAGAGCGGAGTGTCCTCGGTCCATTACTGAGCAGCTGAACAACTAAGTTAGTTCAGGGCGGCCCTTGCCAACTGGCCACTCGGCGCGCTACTTGCCCAACTCGTTCTAACCCGCTGCCCACATTATTACTTTGTATTTCCCATAGCAGTACTTAATGTCGTTCAGAAATGTTGCTAATGAGAGATTTTTTCTTGCCGTATATTCAGCATATTAAAAATAGCAGGCAGATATCACCGTAGAATTTATTGGATACTATATTGAACGGATTTAATGTTCTACATAATACAAATATTGATGGATACACACCGAGGGAAATCAAATCTCATATATTTTGACCAAATAGTTCAGATGCTGGTTAATGAGCGAGGGAAGGAAGGAAATATTCGGAACTAAATGCCACTAGTTGGAGAGGCGCTAGAAGAGAGGCATTAGAAAGTCCCCGAATACCGTGCAGAGTACCGTGTGAAGAGAGTGATGAATGTAGAAGAAGCGCGCCAGTTTTGGAACGATAGGGATATTTGGAACTCGATACCTTCCTCCTACTTCCAAAAAGACTTGGTATGATTATATGATCATAGCAATAAAGTTGTGCTTACATACATAGATAACTCGCAAATGGCAGAATTTTTTCTATCTAGAGAAACAAATATTGTATTTTTATGTATAAATTTAAAACGAATGTTAAATAGATAATGCGTCTAGGACGACATGAATAGTAAGTAATAATATATAAGTAATAATATATACCCTATTGATAAATTTCAGAGTCCATTAATATTAACAACTCTAAATATACGCATATACGAGTATTGTTTCTTTCGTATAACAATATGACCGTTTTCACTTCTTATAGTATTTGATGTCTCTAATAAACTACACTATAATAAATTCGGCCACCTTTATGTCATATACAAATACATATAAATATCTAGAAAGCCTTGACAGTTTAAGTAGACGGGAACACCCTTCAGGCCCGGCCGGCTTACACCATTAGCTTATATCCAAGTTACTTAAAGGCCACCCACACTCAGCGACGGCTACAACTATATCACTGAGCCTCAGTTTCCAATGTCTCTCATCCGAGACACTAAATCCTGGAGATAAACTACTTCAAAACACACTGGTGCGTAATTTCGCGTTCTCACGCCGTAATCCCCGCTATGAAATATTGTTGCCCCAATTCTGCTCTGAATTACAAGTGATTTTCCCTCTACAATACATATGATTGCTGTACTGACACAGATTTTTTTATATAAAAATGAACGCATTTATCGTGTGATAGTGAAAATAGTAATCGTTTAATTTCAAACTAAATAATTCGATCTCGCAAATGTTTTAATGACTCATTATGCGCGTTTCGAGCATACTTATGTTGATTTTCATCGAGAGCGTTCAGCGAATACACACACGTTCTAAATTTAAAATTTTAAATAATCTTACTTTATATTCTATAATGGAGGCATTTCATTTTATAATAAGTTAATTTAAAACACTCTAGAACACTTCTAGTGAGTACAATTGGAAGCCTTAAAATAAGCTATGAAATATAACGGAATTTGCAAATTCCTGATACGCGTTACATTAATGAAAAAAATGTTATTTTCTGCTTTAATGAGTACCATAGTACAATTAGGTAAATAAGATTCATTAATCCTCTGACTATTTGATGCCACAGTTAACTAGTTTCCGAACTTATCTCAATCAACCTGTTCTTGTCATATATGATTAGAGCGACGTCCAAGTGTAGAGAGTAATTATTATACTTAACTCGCTTCATATCATTCCAGGCATTAATCCCCCGAGATAAACAACTTCAGAATACACTGTTGCGTAGTGTCACATCCTGACGCCATAATCCCTGGTATGAAATATTGTTTCCCCAATCCTGTCTCGGATTAGATGTGATTTTCCTCCCATATTACACATTAGAAGTGTCATACGTATTAAAAATGAACTCTAATTGGACATTTGTGTTTTTTTACATTTTTTCACGCTTGATGCAATATTTCATTGACTACAATGATACTGTGAATGACCTCCCTCATCACATTAAATGACTAGTGATTCAATTAATTAAGAGCAGTGCAAACCTACAGGCTTGGAATTAGCCTGAGAGACTTCGAATTCTACCTAGAACTGCAAAACATTAGGAAGTGTACTAAGTTTTTAAGGTGATAAAAGACTCGCTATAACAGGAAAGGAAAAAATCAAGAGAAACCTGTTCCGCTAGGAGAGTTTCCCAAATATTCTCTCAAGTGCTTGGCATCTGCCGGCCTGCACTTCTCAAGCTTAGCAGACAATGAGCTTAACCTCAGAATAGGCAGTAAAATCTCAGACTTAATCTCAGAATAGACTTTAACGAAGCACTTAAGATAAGAAAATCATGTTAAAGACGGCACTTCGTTGATATCGAAACATTATAGTGATCCAGTGTGTTGAACTTGCCTCTGACCCTTTTATGTGATGGTTTAAAATACATCTCGATATAAGAGAGGAAAAGCAGTAAAATAAACTCTCTGTGCTCTTTTTGATAAAGTCTTAATACTAACGTCGCATACGTCAGTACACACCCATTATTCCGATTAATTTGTTCACATTTTGTTTTGAAAACATTAGTGTTAAAATGCCTGGTAGTGGGAAATCGCTCAGCGCGTACTAAATAATGTGAATACTATACGTTGTTCTTACGTGTTATACGTTGAGAAACAAATACTAATATGTTCAATAAACAAGCAATGTTAAGAGATCCGATTAAGAAATATGTAGATCTGAATACAACAGTACAATGATGAAAATGTCCATGATGATGATGCTGTTCATGCTGATGTTTTAAGAAGCACAAGTTTTCAGTATCTGTCCATAATTTCTGTGTAATAATTAGGAATAAATGTATTGAACGTTTTTATGAGTACATATATAGGTACATATACGTGTATTGGAACGTTCTTCATTCAGAACGAATAAAATTTTATTTATCGTAATACATTATGTGGTTGTGGAGCTTATAATGTAGATCGGCGAATCTCGGGGCGCGGTACAATACATATAAAATACATAGATTACAATACATACAATACAATACAGGATTTGGGGAATGTCGGCAATGAACAATGCGCGTTTTCGGGAGACCTCGTTACAATCGCGTAGAGGGGAAATTCGCAGACCGCAATACAAAGACGCTAGTTTCTTGAAGAAGACCTTTGTGCGACCTGTTTTGTGCTGTCGTATAAAGGTTTATTTTAAGTTTCAAGTGGTAATTAGTATATCGTATTAAAATAATCGATGAGTACTTTGATAGGAGGTAATTCTGTTGGTAGAGGGTTCAAAAGCATTGTTACTATCTGTACAGCAGTGCTTGAAAATAGCGCTTGTGTATATTATGAAGTAGAAAACGGTCATTTAATTATATTACTTCTTAGTTACGTACGGTAAACTGTGTGGAAGGTCTGGAAGATCGTACGAAAACATCTTTGAAAATATCTCAACGTGAAATTAACGTGTTCAAATAGATGTTACATAAATGTAGCAATTTGCAGCTAAGAGGATTACTTAAATGGATTGAAGACAGTAATATTTATCAACAATCTCTTCGTATACGAGTATGAAGATTTTAACTGCCACTTCGTAATAAAATAAGTGCTTAATTTAAAGGACAAAGGCATATTCAACTCAATCATTTGCCGGGAAGGTAGCTGATAGTCTTCTAGTCTCGCGCACTCACGGTCGCTGTTCCATTATATCCGACCCCATTCAATTTCCAATTCTGAAGCTCGAAGTTGCATGAGCGCGAAGTTTCAATAACATATGCGCCATTGAAAATTTTCAATCTAAGTCCGGACGCTTTAGAAGCAGAGCGCGTACCTTTGTGCTGAAACAATGGCCCGTTTGTATTATTGTTGTTCGACGACACCGTGAGCCCTGGGACCAGTCGTACTGTTCTTAAACTGAACGCTGTGGTACAATTTTAAGGCTTAACCTGAATGTTGCTTTGTTTAGAACCTTATATTTCATTATTTACATAATATCGGCTCACATTGTTATTCGTACATTCATCCTATGTGTTACCATTAAACGTTTTTGATCTTTTTCCTACCGTCACGTAGCTATCTCGGTCACAGTCCAGGGACGTTAATGGATTACAATGGTATTCAATAAATTTTCGGATCTAGAACAATTGTTTTCTGTTGTTTATTCTGATATGATGTTCTCTACTCGAAGATCAATATAACACGTGACTGAAACGAACACTGAACATTTAATTTGACACTGAGACGGAGTATTCACAATGCCCATTGAGGAAACACTGCTTTACTGCTAATATCACCTTATTTACAACGAGATTGAGCTTAGACTGGATTTTTACATAGGTTGCGCCCTGTATCTGGTATTGATGTCAGGCCCACTTTTAGTTATATAGGATACTAGGTGGGGTATTGAGGGATAACTAAAATAGAGCCGTAATACAAATGTCCCACTACGAATAGGTATATACTTACATATTTAATATCTTCATCTCGGTGAATTGTAGAACTCGTTGCAGTAGATTTTCACAGCGATTAACCGTAGTTATAACACCACATCTTCTATATGAAACGTAACAAAGTATCAATATATTGCAGACTATTTCATCTGCATAGGTTACAATTATATCAATTAAGTGTTAAATTGTTCTTTACAATAATTGTTCGGATACCTACATACATGTAATTGGGAAAGCCATTTTTCAGGCAGAGAACCATGCCACCGAACGAGAAGGGAGCTCATTATGCCGAGCAAACAGCCAAGGAACGTCCATTAATTGGTCCGGTAATGAGTGTAATGAGAACTGAATAATTCACCGTACCAAAAAAGGGTTCACTAAATTTAGACGGAAAAATACTCGTATATAACAAACGAAGTAGATATAGTTCGGATTCGAGAGAGAGAAATGCCAAATAAACCAGTTGTTCAACGCTCGAGAGGCAGAAACATCAATTTGAAGCAGGATAATGAATGCGGTAATGAGACTTGAATAATGTACGGCGATCGCACTGTATACAGCCTCGTGCACGACTAATTCGACGTGCGTGAACTGTTGTCATGGCAACGAGTATTAATCTTTCAAGGTACAGTGAATGGTAGCGAGGCTGTCACGAGCGCCCTGCAATTTGCTAGTTAGAGCGTTGATTCGCATCTCGAATTTGTAAAGCAGACTTGGACTTGAGTATGGTATGGGTAGAACAAACCTGTTCTTATTTTTTTAATACATTAAATTGAAATTTGTGTAAAATATATGTCTTTGTATTCGTAGTTTTGTTTTATCATTACTTAACATGTCAATAACAACTGAACTTATAATTGAACAAAATAAAGATCATACACAACCGAATTATTTTGTTTACTTTCAAAGTCCGTGCCCGTTACTACAGGTTACTTTGATCATCATTAGCCCATTTCCGTCCACTCCTGGATGTAGGCCTTTTCAGTAGCACCCTATTGATCTTGATCTAAAACTCTTTGTTTTTAGCCTCTGCCAGCCATTGCGCCAGATCACGCCATCTAGCTAGAGGGTATCTTAAAGCCTTTCAAAGTCGTCATTAAATTATTACAAATCATCAGTCATATAACTATCTAACTAACGCGTGTGAAGTAAAGGCGAACGGATAAAAATTAAAACCAATTACTCTTTCATTCTCGTCCTATGAAACGTAATAATCCTCTGGCAGTAAGTCATGAAAACTGCACTCGATATTTATTTGCGCACGCAGTAAACTTATTGCAAGGCAAATTGACTTTCGAAACACCGCTACGTAAAAATCGTCGAGTGTGAGTGGAATATTTTCAGTAAATTTATCAATCACATCGTTTGCTTAACAAATTCGGGAGGCTCGTAATTTTTGCAGTATTAATCAAATTACTGGCTGATGAATTGGGCGTGTCACGTAATTAGTTTTTGCAAGTTAACTCAATGAACTTTAAGTGGCAGGTATTTTTTATATTCAATGGATAGCTTTATATAACTGTGGCCCGAGAATTGATAAAACCACTGTGACATCACGACCGCATTATTATTCTTGGTGAAGCAGCTGGAATGCCTTTTCTCTTAGCGGATGTTGCTCTCGCAATCGGTACTACAGCAATGGACTTGCTACAGTGGGCAATGGAAGAATTTTCAACACCTCAACTGCATAAAGATAGCTTTCTGCTTAATGAATTAACTAATGGTCTTACCATTACCATATTCATGAGCCAGTCTCAGTCCAGTGTTGAACATTGGCATCCTCTAAATAGCTTGTTAATTAGGCAATTGAATCAAATTATGTAGTCCTCATGCGACAAATTATATAGACTCCATTCGTTGCTATTCAATTTGATTTTTTGCAAATCACTATGGTCGGCAGAACTTAATTATGACTACTGGTAGCTCGTTCCACACTCTCTTCACATAAAAATCATAAGAAAACAAACGATGTTTGAAATATTGATTATAGATAATAGTTGCTTAACCCTAGTTCGTGTATCTTATCTAGGCACGGCTTAATGCCTTACCTTATTCAGGAAACGGCGTGGGTGGTTGAGACACCGTGCTTTGCGATTCCGAACCCGCATGCCCAGCGTGAATATCTGTAAAAACTCTTCAGAAAAAGCTTATGCCCAGCAGTGGACTTAGACTGGTGGCGATAATGAGGACGATAATATAAGTGATACAAAACTACAAAATGGACGGGGATCGATGAATATACTATACTAATATAGACGAAGTATCATTGTTTTTTTCCTTATTTGGCCTCCATATCTGTTCAGGATGGATAAGAGAGAAGAGAAAGAGAATTAGAAATTCATTCGTATGTACATGTGTGAGACAAGTTATCTGAGAAAATTGTCAACGTCGTCAATACGTCGGTAGAAATAAAACTAACAGGTAATTTCCATTTTTCACAATCAGTTGAAAGCAGAAGATGAATGAGTTGTTCAGCGATTGTACAATTTGATTATTTACGTTTTCCGTTTCGTGTTCGTTGCACTTGAACAATCTGCATGTTTCCAGATAATAAAATAAAACTTGAACAATTTTTCGATTTGCATTTCATGACCTGAACCACAGCTTTGCAATATTCTAATGAGGCTTAAGTATCGGAATAATGAGGTAGAAATATTACATTCAATAAAAACCAACAAAGCTTTTTTAAGAATTTGTGATGTAATTTAAATATTGTATATATTAGTGTATATTTGTATGGCATTAAGGTTATCTTATTCTAGGGAATAATATTATTACATAAATACTCGTAACAGTTCCGTGTTGCATTTTCCATCCGAATGTGTTTTTTCGCTTTATTCCATCTACATAGAACGTAAGGACCGATGAGAGCTCTAATTGCGCTCTACGAACCCGCGCAAAATTTCATAAACTGTATCTTATAATAAACTCATAAGCTTTGAGAATTCTCCAAATTATTTTTTTCTACATAAATGCTCGTTCCACTCTGAGACAATATTACTTTGCTGTACACGCCCAGGGAGAATGAAACTAATTACAATAATTATCTTTTTTATGTATGTTTGAAATATCAAAAAAATCACGTTAATGTACATTTACCTTGTAGATTTTAGTGATAATACGGCAGAGGCTGCTTCGTACCGTACCGTTTCTTTCCCTTGCGATGTTAAATAGAATCGGTCAGGTCTGGTGATGTTCGGGCTCGAAGTTCCCACGTTCTTGGACGAAGACTTACGTAGTCCACATTTACTACTACAGTAATTTGTACTCTATATTGGGGGAATCCATAATGTATATAAATGGAAAAGCCATATTCTTTATTTATATTATATAAAATAAAGATTAAGTCTACAATATTTATTTATATTGTAGACTTAAACTTTATTTTAAAAATATTAATTTATTTAGTTGGATCATCATTTAGCATTTAATTATTGTCAAATTACCTACCTTTTTATTCTTCCGCTGTTGGGCACGGGTTTCGTTTCTGAATATAAGCGATTACGGTTAGTCTCTACTACGCTGGCTAAATAACAGTAATTTATTAAAATATGCGGTGGCGCCACATTCGTTCTTGAGTGACCTTGTATAATAAAATAAAGAAATGACCTATTCATCCGCCAGCGTGGTATCTCCGGAGTACGCAATAATAATCATAACCTATGTAGGTATGTAGGTACAAGTGATGTGGCTGTGTGGCAATAACTGCACACAGCATCCGGTGCAGCGAGCGCTCCTAATTCCCAAATCTGCTGTACGCATAATTAGCACAGCGTCACTTCCCTGTTTATGAAAACACATTTGGCGCGTGCGTCACGCTGCGAGCGACGGGCGGCTGGCAACCTGATCACGTTCGAATTTAATATTTTGATTTCTAGCTAATGATGATGGTCTCTAACTAAATCACCCTTTAAGTAACATGAAATGGATATGTAATATTTCAACCGGTCTAATTCAATATTGAAAAGTAATCTATCTTCACTCCAGAACATCTGTACTCCAGAACATCTGTACTCCAGCGGCTATCAGTTCTGCGACAGATGTTACCAGCCCACTGCCACTTCAGCTTGCTAATCCTTTGGGCTATGTCGATAACTTTGGTTCTCTGTCACATCGTCTCATTTCTGATGCGACATTTCAGAGAGACGCCGACCATAGCTCGTTGAGCCACCTTAAATTGGTGGACCAGTCGCAACGTCAGTGTCCACGTCTCAGCTCCGTAGTTCATGACAGGACGCACTCATAAAAGACAGAAGTCTTTAGGCTTTGTGGTATGGGTGATGAAAAGACGTATTTATACACGGTACATATAGCAAAATAACATTTCTTACTATTTTTGTCTGTCTGTCTTTCTGTCTATTCGTTCCGACTAATCTCTGGAACGGCTGGTTTTATTTTGACGGTACTTTCACTGATAGATAGCTAATGTAATTTTTGACAACACAACAACAACAACACATTTAATTCTTTGATTTAAGTTTAATGGAAATGACGAGCATGCAAATAAAATGGGTTTTTTATGAAAGAAAATGAGTGGTTCATGTTGAGGGTATATGGTTAATTATCATTGAATCTATAAAAAAGGTTTTTTAATACCAAGCTTCAATTCTCATTTTATACGTCCTTAAGTGATGAAGTTTTATAATTGTTAGTAAAACTATTTATTTATTTTAACTAAAGAGTCTACATAAAAAAATCAAATCACATTACAGAATTGTTCACCCGCCATGTACAAACTTTCAACCCCTATTTTACATCCTCAGAAGTTGAATTTTCCTTTCTTATTGCTTACTTATGTAAGTTATAAAATGAAACTTTTACTTACTTTTCGTGGTCCCACCATTGGTACTTTCGACTTGGGGCTTAATGGAACGATTACGCGTTAAAGGCTTTTTTTTTATAATATGCACTCTATAATATAACTTTAGTCACAACATGTATATTTGACACCTTTATTATTTTAAACGTGAGTTTAACTATTTTATCCGTTAACACATTAACGTACTTAACTGTACTTGAAACCAAAAACTACATACGATTCAGAATGGGTTACAAAATAATACCTCTCCAACTTCAAAATAACACCAGGACACGTAATACACACGGCTGTTATTCGCTATCGCTCGCCGCTTGCGCCGCGGCCCTGTTTCGAATGAATTTCATTAGCGCAGCACAGCGCGGCTACGTACCTGTCGTGCATTGTACGTACTTCCTTGCTATCTGTTAATGTTACAAACAATACTTATTAGATTATAGTGACCACTTGCTTGATGCAATGTGCGAGTGTACACTACCTCTTCGGAGTGATGCCGGCGTGATGTTATGTTTCAACGATATACTAATGTATTTCGTATTATTACGCCTGTAATCCCCGAATGGGTAGGCAGAGGTATATAGTACACCCCCACGTTCACCAGTTACCTTTACGTCCTATGGAATGGGTGGTGATCCTATTGTCATATATCGGGCACAGGTCCAGACTCCGAGTCACTACTAGAAATTATAAATTAGAAAAATCCAATAGTACCCGATCCGGGATTTGAATCCAGGATCTCGCGATCAGCAATCATTCAACCAACTAGGCGGTCATCTCTTGACTCATCGGTCGATAAATATAAGTGCTTATAAATAACATAACTCAGTTGTTCTAATAAAGTATATTGTGTGGTTCTGTACAATGTTTTGTAGCCCTACAATTATATACATTTGACTGAAGAAACTTCGTGCCTTGGAAGCAACGCCTGCAATTGATTTAATAATTATATTAGCTCGGTCTACTTAGAAATGGGTTGAGACAATGCGAATGACGTCATATTTCTCGCCACAATGGTATCTTGGAGCGCAATTACTCAGAGCACGCCTGGAGGAGGGACTAGTCTAGGCCTCTTTGTTCCCACTTGCCTGCTCTTAATCCGATCCTTAAATTATTGCTGGAAAGTCGATTTATTATAAATCATTTGTTACGTAGTCTAATATTAGGAATTCCAATTATGTTGAGATTACATGAAGAATATCTTATTTGTATAATATTGATATGACTTGTCTGCTTCATTGGTCGGGTAATTGCAAGAGTGACTGCTAATCGACAGGTCCTGGGTTCTATTCCTGGGTCAGGTACTATTAGATTTTTCTTACTTAGTTTCTTTCTTACTTTCTTTCTACTTACTACTTTCTTTCTTACTTTCCAATTGTTAAGTAAATTTAGAAATTGAAAACATCGTCGTTAAAAATAATATAAAATGTAACAAGTGAAGTATTGAAGTATTTTAATTGTATTACCCAATTCAATATACACAATAATATTCAATTAATACCGTCCCATATCAATCAAATAAAACCCATTATTCATTCTGTTACATTTATGAAAAATATATTTGACACGATAATAAATCAACATTCACTTATTCACCATGTCATATATTGTTTAAATTAATATGTCGTAGATTTTAATACAACATCATACATTAAGCCCCCACGTATAATTAGGGGCTCAAGTAAAGAGCCACGCAGCGTCACCGAGTAAGCATCCTTTACGACACCATTTATAACAAACCAAGTATCATACCTTACTCCTCTAACAAATTTTAATACAACACACAATAATCTTTTGCTTTGATATACATTGCTACTATTGCTAAACTTCTTCAACAACTTTCGAAACTAAAAGAGCACTGAAGGTATTTTGCAACGATAAAGTCTACATAGTTTTTACGCGCAGTACACGAATAGTACTTACATTCTGACGAAGAAGTAGCATCATAAACTTGAAGCTTTTCTGTTATTGTTTTATATAACCTACATCGCTGGGGCGTTATAACGCTCTCCACAAAAGTGCGGTTGTTGTGCTGCAATGTATGCGGTGTGTGCTGAAAGGACGAGTGCTGTTTCGGTTTTGTTAGGCACTTGTGTAGACGGGAGGACTACTCATTTGCTTTGTCTTCACCGTTCGTTGCGAGCCCCTTCGTAACGATATGATACGTGTTCAAAATACGTCTTCATTTCTTGTCGTAATATTGAGATAATTAAAGGAGAACTTGAAATTGTATTCAAATTGTAAGAAAATTTGAAATACTTGCGGAACATTTAACCAAGCTGTGATCATGAACACATCTCTCTTGTTATTGAAACGTATACTGTTTTTTTATTATACTTCAACGTTTATAACTATCGCTTGTAATCCTGCCCTATCATTAACTATATTCCATACATAAACTTATAAATTAATAAGAATTTTACATAGAAACATCGCTACACAACTTTCGCTTGTGACATAACTTACAAAGAAATCATTAGTAATAATATTTGCCGAATTAAAACTAAAATCACTGCACAGTTATAACTTTAGTGATGAGCAGTAGAATCCAATATTCCAAAGGAATTGCTTTCGAATTTAACCTAAACAGTTCGAATGGTAATAAAAATAGTTTAGTAGACTCCCTAACTTTGGAGTTACCTAATTAGCAGGTGATCTGTTCAGCCGTCCGAGGTACAACTAACGATGTCGGACACTTCGTCGTGAATATTGAATTGCTTTATTTTGTAGATAGAGGGCAATTCAGTAATCGAGCGATTCATGTTCTCTTTTAATAATAAAGGTAGAGATATTTGTGCTCCGAGCGCTCCGCTAAGTTATGAGGGACCTGGCTTGATGAGCTGATAATAGTATACAATGCAGGCAGTAAATAGGCTTGATAATCTGGATTATTAAGTAAAGTGCGTAGCGAAGTTTCAAACAAGTTAATCGCAATGGGCTTACTATTTATAGGAATACTGAAAACTGTCAGGTTATCTTTCAGACGAGGACAAAATTACGGCTTTATTCGATACGAAAATTATAAATATCTCGGGCGAATCTTCAATAGGCATTTCAGCCACCTGTGTCATGATTACTTTTCATTAAAATTTTCTCGGTAAATAGCTATTTTCATACCGCGCGAATATTTATCTAAGCGAACCCAATTATTCCCACTTAGTTACCGTTTAAATATTTTAGAAGAAAATCAACGGACAATGCTGATTAATTAAATTTTCGAACTCATTTTTTTCCAATCTTTTTTCCACTAGTTACACAAAAAGATTTCAATTTATCGCTCCCTAATTGCGGAAAGTTGTCTCGGGACGGAAAAAAAAGATTTTCCACTCGATAACTTATATTCGGGTTCTGATAAAGTTCCAATGGAAATTCTTCCAATACTTTAAATTTGTGTAGGACGATGTTTTTTCGGAACCCTTCTAGCGTTTAGTGTACAAAAACAATGCTAAGTTTATATATTTTATTCCAATTTCCATTTCGTGTGATCAATAATTTATGTAAAATAGTAGGCAATATCTATGTTATTATTATTATTTGGACATCAGACTTCATTACATTAGACGTCACAGTTAGATATTAATATATTTTATTTCATTACATTATTCGTTATTGTCGAATGCACCGATGATGTATGATCTGTATCGCTTAATATTCTCCATAATTTCCTGTACTGCGCGTTGAACCTGTGCACACACTTGTGTGTGAACACACATGGACACGTGTCTAACCGTAGAACAATAAATAACTAATGATTATGATGAACTGTATAAAAAGAGGTGGAAGAAGCTATTCACGAGCAATGTATATGAACGCCATAAAAATTGTTACATATTATGTAGAAATCGGTGTAAATAACTAATGCAGGCTGCAAAGTTACTTGAACCTTATGCAAACTGCATAAAGTTCACTTAACTTTGCAGACATGTACTCACGTGCTTACTCACGTGCACGTACGTATCGTACTTTCTGGAATTTATATTGTGTTGGCTAGTGGTCGCACCCTCCATCTGACCATATTAATACATTTGTGCTAAAATAGCGTAAAGGACAAAATACGACTTATCTGGAACGGCAAAAACCTGTTACAAAGATATGAAGCAAGCGGGTGACATTTTGGTTTTAAATATTACGTAAATAAATTGATTATTCGACCCAAAAACTACCAACGTGTCCTTTACAACCCTTTTTACTATAACAATAATTTACAAATCGACTATTTGTAACAATTTTATTTAGCCACTGAAAAAATATATGTGGTAAAAAACTTTTCTCTCTAATGCGGCCATTTTTTTGGGAATAAACCTTCGGCGCCATATTGAGGTATTCAGACTAACTTTAAACCAACTAGCTTCAACTGCGATATACAAGAAACGATTTTATAAAACTCGCGACTGTTAATTTATTACCATTTTTGTTAATGATTGTCGTGTTTGGCATTAAACAAAATTGTCCTCGACATCACTAGTATCTTTTGATCCTCTTGCGCTCTCTAACGTAAGAATATCATCAAATTAGCAGAACTGCTTACACTTCATAGAGAATTAGTCTGATAGAGACAGAATGAACACTTTCTCCTCAAAGCATTGTGAGATTACTAAGCCCACTCAGTTTATCAACTTCTAAAGGAGCAAGTGTCTCCCCTCGGCAGCGCTCAGGACGCCAATCGGGCTCTCCATCACGTATAGACGGCACTCCCGGCGCCACACTCCCGCAAGCACGTGGCCACTTCACGCGCCCTAGAGAGTCTT
>DWMG01000653.1:0-18170 GCA_018244855.1 Elbella merops
ACTTCATTATTGGAATGCTAGAGACATTGAAGTACCTAGATTTTGAGATATTTTTGACAAACAATTTTTTTATCTTAAAATATTTTTTTTTTACTAAAAGTATCCTGTTACTTCTAATACCTCCAAGAACATGTGTACAAAATTTCATGATGATCGGTTGAGTAGTTTTCGCGTCAAAGCGTCCTATACAAACTTACATTTGCATTTATAATATTAGTATGATGTGCTATAAAAGCGTGTTTTTTAGTTTTTCTCTAAATTATATTTATATTAACATATTGTGTGATGTTATATTATATATATTATAATAGTTTTGTAGAAAATGGTTTTATAAATTTTTGTGATTATCATACCTGTTCTCCTATTTTTGGATGAAAAATATGGCATTTCTATATTAAAGAATTTTACAACAATACATTTAGAATATGCAAAATAATATATGTTCTTCAATAACATTGATGGTATTCCACAACATATGTAGCATATCATACTAACAGCAGAAATTCCATAAGTGAGCCAATCATGTGTCAGTGAAGTAGAATCTACTGTGACAAAACAGTAGATGCTTAATGTCTAATTTTAATATTTAGTACACATCATTTCAAATATTAATATCTTTGGAAATTAGACCAATGGCCATCTGATGTGGAATAAAGTGAGAGCTGTGGTAACCAGGCTGCTGATAAACTTACAAAATTCTTACATACATACCTATGGGTATTACTTTTCCCAGACAGAGAACGAACACTAATAGCACAGGAACAAGTACTTTTCCTGATTTATAATAAACTCATACCACACACAACACCCAGAACCCCCAGATGCCATATCAGGGTCATTAATCATTTACCTGTCAGATTTGTAATAGCCACAAGTCCAAGACGAGTGTCAAAAATTTATGAGAGTATTAGAAAACTATGTTTAATAATAGTTGTAGTCGATTTGTAAAACGAAAATCTTATTTTTTTTCTTCTTTAACAAGACAATATATTCATATACTCATCCTTCCATCCATCAGTCTTTGAAGACCATTGCTGGACATCAGCCTATGAAGTCCATTGCTGGACAATAAGCCTTTCCTAATTTATGCTACTCCACCTGGTCTTGCACATTCTAAATCCAGTCCCAGCTAATGAACATCTTCAGATCATAAGGCTATATATTCATGCTGCTGCACAAACAGGGCATGTTTGATTTTCATTTTTAAATTGGCAACTCTGGTAGAACACAATGCTAGACAATACAAACCCTACTCTAGTTGGCATGCTTAATCTTTTTTCTGCAATTCGATTGTTATTTCTTGGGTGTGGACAGTTCCTTAGTGAGTGTTCTCCATCACAGTTGAAGCATGTTAGGGGCCGTCTAACCATTTTTGGTGGTCTCACTTCCTCTTCCATTTTATCTGATATTACTGTAGACACCTGATTCATAAAGAGAATAATTGATTAATCCGTCATATCCTAAATAATCTATTGTTCAAAATATATTGGTTTATTTGATCTTTCATTGCAATGCTCATGTCATAATATAGTGCAAAAAATTATCTTACTTGGCTATATTTTGGTACATCACATTCTGCATTTTCACAGGGGTCTGTGTCCACAAAGAATAAAATTTTATCAGTTTCCTTATTCTTCTCTTCATCAGAATCAATTAAGTCATCGGGCCATATATCCAGTTCATAATCTGCTTCATTATCTGAATTATCCATATCTTCACCTTTATGTTCTTTTATCAGCCTAACCATAAACTTTTTTATTTTATCCCGACAACTGTTTGTTAGTTTACTGTTTTTAAACCGCACTGAAACTAAAGGTGTTCTGTTCTGACAGCTGGCTGTACACAAAACATTCGTGTCTAGTGAGGTAACCTCTGTGTCTTCATTAAAATCCGTTTGGCTGGAATCTAAATTGTTTTTAATAACATAATCACATTCAACCTTCGTCTGCACACTACCTTGACTAGTTATTAACAGTTCTGGACTGTCTACGTTTATGATTGAGTTAGAACAAGTTTTCCCTCCATTTAGTGCATAATTCGGAGAATCTAGCACACACATTGATTCATCGGTCGTGTCCACACTGAGCACTTCTGTACCATTTTGTTCATTTTCTGATATGATTTGCTGTACTTTATCCGTGTTTTGTGGCTCAGGACGATTTATTTTAACTTTCGAGACCCTAACCTCCTCATCGCTGCTAATTTCAATATCGTCGTTGTCCAATTCATAAATAATATCCTTCATAACTGCTTTTCTTTTTGCCATTATGGACGTATATGAAACTTTAAATTTGATAAAACAAAATCTATAAATTATTAGTTGCAAATATGCATTAATGTAAATCGGAAAAGCTGTCACGCAAGCTTCATTGTGATGAAATTGACATTGACAATTTGACATCAACAGTCACGATACATCCAAACAGGTATTTCCAATAATAGAAACGCCATTTTATACATAGTTATGACCTATCTATGCAGAATTTAATGACTTCTCGATTTTATATCAATTTCCAGTTTAATAACACCTTTTTTATCTTGGGTGCGGCCATTTATTACAACTTCATAAAAGAAATGTCGATGTTGCCGTATTAAAATTTCAATCCGAATTGAAGGAATCTCAGCTAGTCTGAAATAAGTTATACATATAACAAGAGCCCCACATAAAACATTTTAGGTTATGTTATTATAACATAATTATCCTGAAAAATGTTTCAAATTGTAAAGAATAACACCAAAAATGTGATAATACGATGTAATGTACAAGCATTTTTCATTGCATGTAGGAAAATAAGCATAGTGCCCTCATTATATGGTAAGATTTTTAAATGAACTGCTGTAGGTGCTGACTTCTCATGAAATCATAATTTATTACACTTTTAGTATATAAATATATACAGTATAATAAATTATTCGATAGATGGAGAACAAGATCCGGCGCCTAAATTTTTTTCTTCGGGCGTACAAGTCTTACTCAAACGACTAACCCGACCGGATTTCTCAAAAGTGTTTCGAAAAAGAACAAATGCCAACCATCAGGTGCTGCCAACGCCTGTATACAAATTCATGAGCAATGAAGAGCTGGAAATTGAATTTACCAAGGCCAACAGCACAGCTGAACGACTCCTACAAATGCCACCAGTTGTTAAAGTAAATCTGTTTTATTATGCTAAAATTTATCCTAAGATACTTGGGGGGAAGACAGACAGGACTGAGTATCAAATATCTCTCTTTATAGATGTTATGTACTTCTTCTAAATTCATCATCACTATTTTACATACAGCCAGTATAAATGTCGCCATTATACAGATGAATATTAATTTCTTAAGAGATATTCTCACATTTCTTAAAAGGGTGTTTAAAATGTTTTACAATTCTACTTTTAAATAACTGCATAGTTCCTTTTAGATCATAATGTGTAGTGAATGCGAGTAAATCTTTTATCACCCTGTTTTTAAATTCAATATTGTAATTTATGTTTGGTTACACTCGATTTCAGATACACAAGCCAATTGAGGATTTGATATCCAAAGATCCAGCCTTGATTGGATATGATAAGTCCACATACATATTTACGGACATAACATTTGGTATTCCCTGTGAAAGCAGAATTATTGTTGAAAGGTATGTTATTGCAATGT
The DNA here is from genome assembly GCA_018244855.1 of Elbella merops. NCBI lineage: Eukaryota > Metazoa > Arthropoda > Insecta > Lepidoptera > Hesperiidae > Elbella > Elbella merops. Next base: position 3,643 of record DWMG01000653.1, read on the forward strand.
GAGTATATGTTGCAATACCCATGGTCCGTATGCTTATGCATATATCATAAAATATAATCCATTTTTTATAAAAACAATTCATACATCTGGTGAAAGTGATGGCAGAGAAATTCAGAAGAGAATGAAATTACTTGAGTTAACTTTTAATTTTGCTTTGTTGAATTAATATTTATGACTAGGAAGGAAGTATTGTAACATTGAAGTGTTGAATGAAAGAAAACATCAACAAAGGTAGCAATTACTGTTCAAGATTTTTATAAATAGATATTAATAAAACTTAAAGGTCATAACTTTCCAGTCACTTGGCCAATCTTGTATACATGAGGTTGGTATGATAATTTTTCAGAGATCCTGATGGTACCCTTCGCAGCAGCGATCATGATATTCGTAAGAGGCTAAACCAGGTATAGAAAAATTTATGTTTTGTTATATTCCATGGAGTGTAGCTGGCGTGGCAGATTACCTTTATAACTCACATTCTTAGAGGGGGATTCGCATCTAACAGTAGAATGACTGAAGAGTTGAAAAGAGGGACAATATTAGTAATAGCCTATAAGCACCATTATGTTTTTAATCAATACAGATAGATAGATGATTATCGAGATTAATTTTTTAAATGATTCTCTTTTGTTTTATTACGGACACAGTCATGGGTTTTAGTCATGGTGGAAACAGTCATCTAAGAACATATTCTTTGGAAAAAATATTACATAATTATTCATATCTCAAGAAATTTAAAGCATATAAAGACATGTAAGAGCTTACTAAGAAATATAGTTTGAAAAGAGTGATCTGTGTTTACAAATACAATGCTATGTTATTTCCAGTGATTAAATAATTTATATATGTGAGTAAGGTGATTTATTAACATTTGTTTTATAACTTCTCAGATATTTTTTCCAATACATGGCCGCACAATAAAAGAGCCTACAATGTTTTCCAATGAAGAAAGATTCAATAGTCTATTGGATAGAGAGAAATATGAATTCATATTGGATAGATTGTGCATACAATACGAACCTGATGAAGTGCCCTATCAGAAGCTGGCAAGTATCACATACCAACATGTGGATATGAACAGCAAATATGATTTACTCAGGTACTCACAAAATTAATTGTTCTTAAATACCAATAATTTTAAAAATAGTATCTCACAATAATTTCACTCACAACTTTCTGATCCATATCTGGGCCAAGTCTGTGCTCTGGTTTCCAGACAGTTGATACATACATATCTAAATATAATTGTATAATTGGAGTCTAGATCTGTGCCTGGTGTATGGTAATAGATTCACCATCTATTCCTTGGTTGGATGTAGTTATAACTAGTGAAACAAAAAAGTATACTACACTCCTTTGCCTACCTCTTCGGGGATTACAGGTGTGATATTGTATTTTTTTATATTTATATGGTGTGTATTAACCACAAATATACAAAATATTTGTCTTGTTTAGATAACAAACCCATAGTCCCTTATTAAGCAGTCAGATTCACAAATTTTGAAACAATGTGCAAGGTCTCTCTAGAAATGCTAAGGACAAGTTAAGCAATATATTTATGTGTATTTAATTTCTAGGTCATCATTAACTTGTTTTTATTACAATCTGGTACTTTCTTATAGCAATTAAAATTATCATTCTTGTTACTAGATCAACACGTCATTTCGGTCCACTCACCTTCTATTTGACATGGCATGACAGCATTGATAATCTGATGCTGGAGCTGGTGCAAAGTGGAGTATTACGAGAAGCAGTTTTGCTCATCGCCTTGAGACAAGCACTGCGCGGCGACATCGTCAACGGTGATGAAGTCAAAAGTGTTGTTCAACAGGTAGTTATGTTAATATAGAAGATATAATATAGAATGAAGAGACATACTCAAGGTATTTTTAAAAATACACTATTGTAAATAAATATTTAAAACAGAATAAAATGAGCCTTCCTAGTTAAATTCTTAGACATTCTGACCTATAACTGGTATTTTCCATAGTCAATAACATAATTTTGCATTGGTAGAAGCGAATATTTAATTTACTTTAGGTATGAGAAACCTTCCTATGAAACATCATCATTTTTCAAAACAGTTTATGAACTGTATACTATAACTATATGTAGTTAAGGCCACTTTAATTTAATTATAATATTGTCCATTTTTTACCATCAAAACAACTTAAATTGTTTTATTAATGTTCTAGTCTGACTTTGCAGATATTACCCACTCCAGTGCAACTGACCAGACCTGAACATCTAGCAGAAGAAGACATTAAGCTGGACAACAAATGTATAGATTGTGTCGACAAGTATATAGTCAACAATTCATCGATGAAAAGCCAACAAGGTTTGGCTCTGCAAGGCTTCAGAGAATATTACCAACAACTTGTGGACCTTAGTCGGGGCTTAAGGAAAGCCCATGGATCAGCTTAAATGTATTAGTTGTGTATTAAATATTTAGTAACATGTTTTGTTTTTTTATATAGAGGAGTCCATGTCCTTTTGAATGCATATGTTTATTTTCTAAAATTACATAAGGCTAAATTCTAAATAGGGCTTTAACCAAAATTCAAAATGCTTCTTAAAACTACAGCTGAATGAAGGCAGTCATTTGATGAGACAGAAAATAAAGAGTAAAATATTGATTGATTTTGAAACAATAAAAATACACACTGATAAATTACAGGTTTTTATATGATGTGTAAATATAGAGAAGTTATGAAACATAGCTTTATAGATATACTGTCATCTACAATTATAATAATTTTAAAAATATGCCACAGTCATGTCACTATTTAGAAAAGCATGCCATTTTATCATAAACCGAAAACTTTTACACCGTTATTGTTAGCAGCTGAGAAAAAAGCATATAAAAATGGAGTACATCATGCAATATTTACATCAAGATTCGATAAATATGTAGGAAACTGGAAAAACGACAAAAAAGAAGGTGTGCAGAGTTTCGGCAATTCTAAATTATATCGCTTCACAAAAACAGTATTGAAGTAATTGCTCGAAATTAGGATTTGATTGCTTACATCCCTTTTATCCCATTTACTGGGGCAGCGGTGTCTCCGCATCTTTGAAAGTTCCTTTAGTATACTACATCTTGGATAGACCTAGTACACACTTAAAGTTACATTACATTTTAGGAACACATTTCATTGCTTCATGTATGGATAACACGGGTTAATAGCAATCCTCTTCATGTTACTTGCGACTGACAGATTGGGGTAGCATCAGCTTCAGTCCTGTAGTAGTTCAATTAGTAGCCCAACCAAAGGCGTATACTTAAAAGAATTTACAAGGCCAGATTATTGAAAATATGTTTGTATTTGAGAAGAGAATGAGGAGAGGGAAAATGTGTTTCAGACATAAGTGATTTCTTTAATATATACTTTAGTACGCTATTTTTAGGGAAAGGGCTATTTCTCACTATTACTGGAAAACTATACGAAGGGGATTGGCTTAATGGTTTTAGGTAAGAGAAATATTGTTGAAAATATTTTGTTACCTAATGGCAATGATTTGAAAAAGCCTCTTAATACTTAATTATGATAAAATAACAAAAGGTAGTCCATACTTATTGAGAATCTTATAGATATCTTACATTATTATGGCTTAGGCACGGATTCGGTACTCTCAGCAATAGACTAGAGAACGGCATATTCAGTCTAGAATACCGAGGAGAATGGGTCCGGGGTAAACCGGAAGGCGTTGGCTGGTGGTACTATGAAAACGGAGACGTGTATTTCGGGTTTTGGAAGAAAGGTCATCGGCATGGCTACGGGAAGATGTGGTACGCTGACGGCACATTTTACGTAGGATATTGGTTCATGAGCAAGAAACAAGGGCTTGGCATGTTTGTACAAGGTAATTCCCTCATATATCTATATATTTTCATGGTATTCAAGCTAGAAGAAGAATTGCAATGAAGACTTACAAATAGTATACTATATACCATAAGCATTTCTTTAGTATTTTTTTAAAGGTGGCATAACATTAATATTGGATTCAGCACTAGCCATAATCCAACTAAATCATGATTACATCGCAAAGACACGCTTTTGTAGTCAGCAATTACTATACCTATTAACTTGTAGTAGTTGCTTTATGCTGACTACAAAAACGTGTGATGTAACTATCAAAACCAACGACACTGTTGTGCTACAAGTAGCTTCCCTATTTTTGTTGCTGCCAATTAGTGTGGTTTGGTAAGGGTGAATGGGCAATAAGGATTCATATCACCATTGCACTTATTTTTGCCGCCAAGAAGCCGTCCTTGCAAGCTGGGTTGCCAGCATGTAAGTGGCGTTCCAAATGATACCGCAGCTAGTGAGGTATTTGTGATAGATAACAAAAGAAACTTCGGTTTATTTTATTTTGTGTACAGATGTTTATAGCTGTGCCAGTTACCTACTTAACTTCAAGTGGCTTGTATGCTCGCTCGCAATTTCATAATTTTATTAACTCGACGTTATCAAACTCTTGACTGGTTAGAATAAATAGGCAAACGCTTTTATTTTCTATTCGTTACTAAAGTTGCACTCAATATTGTGCTTATTTGGGGCGGTCGATGGCTTCGTATGTGGCTCCTCTTTACGTGGGAGCCTGGACGGGGAAAACCGTGGCTTTCTTGCTTGGACCTAGAACGCGGGAAAATGCAAAACAACACTCGCGGTTCAACGGCGTAGATAGGAATACTAGGGGTTTTTTATCAGTTGCAGCCCAAAATAGTTGCAATTGGAGTAAACGTGTTCTGGAGTGGAGACCGCGTCTTGGCAAACGTAGCGTAGAACGCCCTCCACCTAGATAGAGTGACTATATACGCAAATTGTCTGGCAGCAGCAGTAGTGGCGTGCTATTGAAGAGGCACCTGTCTAGCGGTGGACGAAAATAGACTGATAATGCAGATGATGATGAGTCCAAAATAATTCTCTTTTGTCTAGTGATGGAACGGTACCATAATGTATTCCTTTCAAAAAATATATAAGTTGCATCTAAATATTTGTTCTAGAACAATATAATTGATTATCATCATAATAAACGATTTACAGTAAAATGAATATTTACCTTTGATACTAGCTAACATCTGGTAAAAGGATTAACGTACTCTTATATACTTAAAACCAAAATTTGTGTTTTTATATACTTGTGCTTATACCTACTTACGCAACTACTATGGCACGGTGGCACGTGTGTCATTATTATTTCTAGGAGATCGATTAAGACAATCAAACTCGTTTCTATACGCCGTACTAAATAGGAACAATTAATAATCACGAGGCTTTCGTGTGATACAAATACAAATGTGATTCGAATCGTATTCACTGGATCTGCAAGCGAAGTTGTTTGTTAATCTTACGAGTGTTTTGAGTGATAACGAATAACTTTCCTAAAAATGGCAAACGGGCATAGTAACGGTATTCTGATCGCGTGGCAAATGTCCAGAGGTCACCGAAGCTTATTAGATGGCCTGTTGACTTGTTTGTCAGTATTTGTTATATAAAAATGGGTTAGCTATGATTATAAGAATACCAGGGACCGTAAATTTGTAGGGTAAACAAAATATGAAGCATGAGTTTTAAAATTGTATATACATGTTTATGAATTGAAAAAAATCAATACCAAAGAATATAATAATATCTTGTGATACCTCACATGCGAATATTTGATCCCAAACTAGGCAAAGCCTGTCTTATGTTAACCATACAGCTAGTAAACACGCACATACATTTTTAAATGCATGAATATTTATGTAAGTAGGTACATACATTTTACAGACACATAACAAATACTCAATGATAAAACACCCTAGGCTGCATCTCGCTTTCCATCAGGTGAGATTGCAGCCAAACGCGAGCCTATATGTAATAAAAAAAAAAAAAACAAATTCTTTCGGCCACTGAATTCATAACTCAAGGTCGCTAACTATTGGACCAGTAAGTCAGTCATGGTTAATTATATTCATTGTATTAATAATGCAACTGTGTGAAAAATCACGAAACGCCTCATAAGGTGTTCTACTTTCAATAAATAAGGCGTAGCATTTGTAAATACTTCTAATCTAACTGAATTGCACGCTCTGATTTATTTCCACGCATTTATTGGCATGTAATATATAAATAAACATAAGAGAATGAGTAGAAAGAGTTTCCACGTTTTCAACAAGATTGTTCCTTTACCATTAATTTTTACTGAGACATAAAATGGTTTCATTTTAACTAAAAGTGGGACATAAATTTGTTTTTTAGTGAATGGCAATCGTTACGAGGGCCATTGGGAAAACGACGTGAAGAATGGTTTAGGAAGATTTTACCACATGCACACAGGTCAGTTGCAAGAGGGGTGCTGGAAAAAGGACATCTGCGTAAAGTCCAAGATGTCCGATATTATCATAAGACAGTTCTGCGAATTACCAACAGAATATCCGATACCCTCAGTAAGTAAGCTGTTTATGATTATGTACATTTCTTAGTAATTCTTATCGTTACTTTTAATTACCGCCCTCCCTTTGATCATTCCACGCATCGTTGGAAGCTAATCCTTTTCAGAATAAGAAGGCCTGACACGAACCGTCTAAGTAAAAAAGCAGTGATAGCCCAATGGCTTAGAATCGAATCTCCCATTGAGGCGATCCTGGATTTAAAACCTTGTTTGTCTCTGTACAGCCTCTGTACAAAAATATGCGTTCTAAGATTAAATATCACTTGCTGTAACGAAGAAGGCAAACATCGTAAAGAAACTAACTTACTTTAGAGTTCTCTACTGTGTACCTACTCTAGGGCGTGTAAACTCTGCCAACCCTCAGTATATTCATTACCTTGATAACACCTGTCATCTCGAATGTAATTGTCATGTAATTGTTGTTCAGGTTACTTAACAATTTGTTTTCTTTTTACAGGAGACTTTACTAAATTCAAGAAAAATTCTGGAACAAAGCCAGTTTTGGTTCCGTCAAAAAATAGGGGATATAGACAAACGCTTGCAATATTGTATTGATCAAATGTATTAGGTTTTCTTTAACATATTATAAATTAAGATCGTCATGATCACGTCATATATTGCAGTTTTAATTTTATGCAATACAATTTTATACATTATTAAAATTCTTATCCTAATTTACATTGACAAATTTTATTACTATGTCATTGTTATATCACAGAGTAAATAATTAGTTGTTTATTTTTTATTTAGAAAAAGGTTTCGGTTATACTGCAATCTCACAATTAAATAACATGTAAAGTGATTGGCTCATATTAAACCAAAAGTAATATCTCGTTTTAAAACCGCAACCACAAAGCTTTCAGCTCAATCTTATTTTGGCATAAATCATCGAGTATATGTTTTTTACTACTTGGCTTTAAAATAATGGTGAAACATAATAGACCGAGTTTGGGTGCGCCATGTCAAAGTTCGGCAACCCTCCACGAAATAGCGAAATCTTACAATATAATAGTACAAAACATCTATTAATTTAATAAGGCCACCCAACAAAAAATTTTCTTCTTGCTTAAATTTGAAATGTTCTGTAAATTTTGAAAAGGAAGATAAACGGGAATCGTAAATATTAATTCGATTTAAATTAACAATAAGATCTATAATTTCCTTATTATTGCCAATATGATTTTCACTACCATGTAATATTAACAATATCTCGTAATTAATTAGATATACTTAAATAATTTAATCCGGAACGAAAAAAAATTCTATGTAACCCCTTAACTCTAAAAAAAAGACTGCATATATAAAAAGCCCTATGTACTAAGGTTAATAGACTGTTAAGTAGATAAAAGTAAGTGGTCTTGTTTCAACAACAAAATAGTAAAATATGATATTATTATAGGTCACAGCATATAAAACATGTTAAGTGGGTATTTCACATTATGAACACAGTGTTATCGAGATAAGGAACAAAGCGTGGAGCAAATTTTTACGATATAAATACAATATAGCGACATTGGACATTGCTTTCAAAATTAGTCACTCGAGCGTTAACGATTGAGAATGTAAATATTATAAATTAATTTGTTTTACTGAAGGTAAAATTAGCGACGTTTATTATGCACACATAGAAATCAGTAAATAAGTTCAAATATTTACTGTTATGTTTGGCTTTAACTGGAGGACATACGTTTGGTAACCGCATTGACTATCTAGATCTTAAAGATTCCCAAATATTTAAACGTACGATAATTCGAACGTCGAACATGGGGACTATAACGTCACAGTTTACACACCGCAGGCGAAGCAATAGCTTATCTATATTCCTTAACTACGTGAAACAAGGATTCAATCTATGGCATGTATGTCCATTGAGCCTAATTTTAATCTTCGTATAACAGAAACATTCAGGATGTTTAAATGCACCATAAGTGATATTAGTAACCTTTGTGTAATGTCCTGCAGGAAATATTGAAATGCATTGAGGGTTGGATACCATGAAGTATGTATCCGTGTAAGTTACACTGTTGTATTGATGAAAAAGAAACGTCTGACATAATGATAGGGTACGTACGGAATAAATGTTTGATAATTGTGATACTTTTTTTCTACTTCGCTATTCACGAAGGTTGACTTTTTCCTTTAAAACGTAGCACGAATGTGAATAATGTCACAGTAGTAGAAACACTTGTTTTATTATACAGTAATGGAATATTTTTACAAAACTGTTTTTACGCATTATAGTCGTCATATTAAACATTTTCATAGAAATTGGATCTAACAACAAATTATTTTTACGCAGTACAACTTCTCTTCCGATACCAGCTGTTCCTTTATAACATTTGCAGATCTTTGCATACTTTTTTTTACAATTCAGTTATTATTTTCACTTTGCAAATGTACTGCACATAATTTAAAAATTGAAGATTTTATACATCTGATGTCATTTAAATTTTTTTTTTCTAAATCAATCCCTATCGCAATGGAAGGGTGTGATGTATCTCAAGACGACGTCTCTATTACAACCTTTTATTCGATGTGAGATTGTCTCATACCAGTAATCGTATTATTATTATTTTCTTAATATTCGTTATACACAAAAGAGGTTATTATACCATTGTATCATGTTCAATTCGGTGAAATTATTATTACCAAATTTTCACGTGCATGTCTTATAATAATAACGTTTATGGACATACTGTTATTACTTTTTGTATAAAGGACATTATACCAAGGTTGCCAGCGCGACACGACACCATTATGACAGGAGACGTGTTAGATACGGCTGTTATGTCACGTAGAACAGTTACATAGTTGTTACAAACGAATATAACATTTTTCTAAACGGTAAAAATGAAATTGTTATTGAAATATATTGCACAAGACAGCAATTATACCAAACGCTTCTATTCCATATAGTTATTTTTAGTCGCTTCGTTTTAAAACAGCTGTTTATTATTTTGACATATTTTAATGTATGTTACTTTTATAAAATATATAAAATTAAAACAATTTTTTATAATAATTTACGCTAGACACCCTAGACTTTAAGTAGTTCATCTTAGTTTTGAGCAATATTTTACAACCAAATGCTAAGTAAAATATTAAAATAATTTTTAATGATATTTTGTATAATGTAATGATAGCAGGACTGGTTTCAAAGCGATCTGAGGTCCTTCATAAGTTCCCGGTGATCGTGAGGAGCCTCTGCTTTACGCGAGTTATATTACACATATAATATATATGTATATGTTAAATAGCAGATTAAGTAATTAGCAGTACATCATGAAGTTAAAATATATCGTCGAGATTCGCTTAGTCAAAATCATAACTTTATTAAGAACCTACATATGTATTAACAATATTGAGATTTTTATCTATATATATTTAACAATCAGTAAGGCAATAAAATGTTGCACGCTTAACTTTGACGACAATATATCCTAGTATATACGATTATATAGACATGGTTATCTTATAAGTACTGTCTTAAATAACTAAGTACTATTTAAGTCACAAAGTCCTGAATAAACAAATATAAAAAAAAATTTATTTATCGCTCTAATGTGATTCTATTGTTATTTGTCCAACTGTAATAGTTAAATAAAAAAAGAATCAAATTTATTTGTATATTCGAGAATTGTAAAAGTATAAAACATTCCAAAAATTATTATACGACAACTATCAAACTACCCGACTTTGGTCGAGTAGCGTTAAATTATTCATTCGCGCATCCTGATCGCCCATCTCTATTTGTTCCTTCAAAAACTCCAACTCCTTTATACCAGTCACGGTCACCTCGTACTTGTGCGTCGCCAACGACATGTAGAAATGTATAGCGAACGCCAAGAACACTATCATAACAGGTATCAAGACTACGCAAGCCGACCATGCGGCTGTTTCACTCAAATCGTAAAACTTCACCCAGCAAAGTATAGCTATCTCCACTAAGAATAGAATGAGTCCTAATAGTGTTGAAAACGCCCAAGCGATCTCGATGTACCAATGAAGTCGTTCGTGCGGAGACTCGTGGACTAGGGATATACTGTGGAGGTTACCGACCGCTTCAATATTGGGCAAGATGCAGGTGCTGATCATCAGGGCGAGCATGTGGACAGCGACGAGGAGAGTGGTGCACACTGTGAACGCGACCAGCATCCCGGGCGGCACTTTTGTCGCGTTGGGCGGATTCAACTGCACCTCAACCATAGCTACCTGGCAATCAAAAGGGGATTTATTAGCATTCGTTAGCATATATGAAAATCCACAATTTTTTCCTGTTGACAATTGTTGTATCAGAGTTCATTATGATTCGTGTCGTTTCTGGTCAAAGGTGGAACTTCGTGCGACTGATCCATACTTACTCGTAATTATTATGCTTTAACGGTGATCGTTCGGTATCAACGGGCTTATTGGCCGAATAGTCTGTTACGTATACTAAGACAAGCTTCCGAAAATCAATGACTCTCTAGCAATCGATACGTAATACATAGGCACATTGGAAGCAGGAAACATTCAGTCAAAAGCGGCAAAAACCACAGATTTCCCTGACTGCACATATAATGCCCACGCTTAATAATTTTCTTGGGCGGTATCTTTTAGAAGGCACCCGTTCAGAACGTGGAACAAGTTTTTTTAAATATTTAGCTCAATTGGCCACTCCTCGGGTGTTCCAAATGTCTATAGGTAACCCCTTAACATCAGGTGGCCTGTTTTCGTGTTGTCGAGCTAAATATAAATATATGACTTACCATAGCGAAACCGGACAGAAGAGCTGACGTTTTACTAGATGCCTTGAGCTTCGCGCGACTGAGTTGAAGCTTCCTCCAGGACAGATAGGCGGGCGTGTGGAGCCCGTCGGCCGACTGGATTGGAGTCTCGCCCGACATCACGCACTTATGCTGCTAATGGAAATCACTCAATACAACATCCATTTTTTAGTGTAACAATCACGGAATAACGCCCGTGCCACTGTACAATTAAGAGACGAATGAAGAAATTGAGCGGACTATTTGAACACAGTTTTACGATTCGATTTATGTATTGTGTTTGATGCTTTAAATGTGTTCGATTCGAATTTGCTAGCTGTCGTATCAGTCAAAATCACCTCGTGAACATGCACCGCTCGCATATGAATGCGGGAGAAAATATGTACATAACATTTTAAAATCTTACCGCGAACGGGAAAGGCGACATTATAAATAAAACATATCAACATGTCAATACGTTATGTAGGTTGCTCGAAAGAATATTGTAAATTGTTTCTTTCAATTACAATAATAATACGTTCAGACATCTCCACGTACATCCATCTGATCCCATAGCATCACAAAACGTCAAGACAGCTTGTGTTATGGTAACCAGATGGCATGACTTATACATATTTAAATTTTTACTAATATTGATATTGATATACTTACACAGAACAAACACTTGTGCACAGAAAATTTATTCTGGGTGGGAATCGAACCCACTACCAATATTCCAATGGGTCAATATAAAATTATTTATCAAATTTTATCACTATCACTTGTGTTAATTTCATATGAAAATAAATTATGATTAAGAAAAGTTCTATAATATATGTAATCTGTGAAAAAAAATTGTCTTGATATATTGACCTAATTAACAAAAAGTGAGTCACATATTAAGTGTGTATTTCACGATTTTTTATATCTACACTAAAATGTTAATTACCACATTCATACCCTTATTGGTAAATATGTGTTAGGAGTTAGAATGCATGAATACCTACTGAAGGAAAATGTTCCCATTTAAATATGAAAGTTGGAAGTTCAAATGTAACTGTATGTTAATAATAACATCACATGTGGAGAGAATGTTTGAGTTATAAAAACAGTTGTATATTGAGTCCATCCTGAAGCCCTGACCCTGAGTATTTGTTTTCTGGTAAGCAGTTTCAGAATTTTTATTTCTTAAAAGAATACAATATTCACTTACAGAGAAATATTATATTTGTAGAAATAATATTATTGCACACAAAAACGGTACATACAAAGATATGAAAATCATAAAAAATTTAAAAGTCTACAACAGAGAAACATCTTAAGCCCATTAAGGAAATTGGTTTGCCATGTTTATAGATATCATTGATCACTGAACTTCAGGTAGTTTGATATTTTAGATTGATATCTATAATAAAAGAGAGACAGTAGTAATTTTTCATCGTTCCAATTTATTCACAAAACAGAGTCCCTGAAAGTGAGTGATGAATGTAGTTAAAGAAATTTCGGTCAGTATTGATAGATAGATATTTTCCCATAGTTGGTGTTCTCTTCCTATCCAGAAAGCACTTGGATTGATGATATGATAATAATACGTAATTAAATACTCTCACTAAAAACTACCATATAATAAAAAATGTTGAAAATTACATTAAATTACATATATATAGAAAATATTGGCACTTGATATTTTTGACTACTTACCAATCCTTTCATCTATCATGTCTTATCATGCAGGTAATTAAAATTTACACAGGCAAAGATGTTTCTGCTGTATATTTAATAAATTATTTGGTAAATGTTTCAAAATATTAAAAATATTACCAAATGAAATATTGTACAAATATATTTTAAAATATCACAAATATATATCTTATGTGATAAAAAAATCGTTTAAAAATATAAGAATTAATAAGCAACGAAAATACAACTAATAAGCTGACATAAAGACAACACAGAATAATGCAACTACACTACTAAATATGTTTACAATCAATTCCCAACCACACAAACACATAAATGTGACTTTATAGATAGCTTCTACACCAAAAAATCTACGAATTTTTTTATCTTAACTAACCTTAGAAGAATTATTCAAAGAAAATTTTAATAGAACTTTAATAAGACTATTGCTCCAACACCAAATATACTTTAAGGATAGACGGTTATATATAAAAAATATTACAATACAATTCCTTATTAGTCTTATATACAAGTACATCTATGTGCAACTAATAGTCACCTGATGGTTAGAGGCTGGAGCGAAAGGGAAGCCAGAAAAGGAGAATTGATTTGTGCCTTTTTAGGAGAAACATTTCATTTCAAACTGTGAATGCCTTGTTAGATAACTAATAAGCACTTTATAAAAATGCACATGCTAATTGTAATATGTACTATCATAATCCCTTATTCCATGGCATTGGGAAAGGTATATAGACACAAATTTAAATAGCTTGTTGAAGCACTCACCATAACAAAGGTCTTGGTAATATTTCTCCCAATTTTTTTTTCTTCAATGGATAGGAAAACTAATAGCTATTCCATTAGCAACAGGACTGTCTCATTGTCACTTGTCAAATATTCACAAATCTAAATAGTTCTCTATGGAAGTAGACATAATATTGAGACACTTAAAACAATTTCTAAATAGTATCAATTACCTCACCTAAATAATTGTCAACAAGTCTATCATACAGAGATTGTGGAAAGAACAATATGTAATTGATGTGTAGCTACATGGTTATAGATCTTCGCTTATCACGATAGATATTTATCACTTACTAGTGACAAACAATTTATTTACCCTAAAAGCTCAACAAATATAGATCAAAACTGACCAAAACCTATCTAATCATCAATACAATGGTATTAAAAGTTGGCTTTGTGGCATTGGCTATTGGCAAGAAAGGTAAGGCTAAGAATCTAAGCAAAATTCAGACATCAAAATTGATATGGAATGTTTAAGTTATTGATGGCAATTTAGCATCTTTAAATACAACTATACGGCAATATACACAGTGCTATCTTGCATCTCTCAGAAAACGACAATGGAAAATTTTTCACGGACTCTGACCATACTTAATATAAAAAACATGAGAATTCTGGTGTCAATAACTTAGCCACACAGCATATTGTATCCTACATGTAACATGGACAAGATAATCTGATACAAGATAATCAGTGTCATCAGTATTACTACTTATTCACAATATATTAGTTCATATATAATCTCTATGCCTCAGAAACACATCTTATGCACACAAACATTCAGACTAAGAAAGGAACTAATATATAGCTACTTCCGCTGCTATGCAGCAGTAGTCATGCAATGAAATGCACCGCCCGCCC
>DWMG01000654.1:0-18161 GCA_018244855.1 Elbella merops
GCGAATTCCAAACCGATATATCCCGCGATATTATTCGGCGTCCACGGCGATAGCCAATACCACGTTTTTCTGAATGGGTCTTAAGTTTGTGAAATAAGAATAGTCTTTACTCATTTTGGTTTTGCTGACCATAACAGAAGAAAATATCTATTACATATGAACAGATCCATAAGATTAGTACTGTAGATTAATTATGTTTCATCTTTATTATATTCAACTTAATCTTACTGTTATCAACTTCTTTATAAGTAACAAAGCTGAGTTCACTTGATTTTTAATAAATCGTTCAATCAATATGTAGATCAAAGCTTAGTATATGATTTGAATAGTTTTCATCGACAAAGTTTCGAACTATCTCATGGATGCTTGCGAGCTGCCAACTTTTGTAATTTCAGCTGGATTAATGTGAGATTTAATCACTGGACTTGTTTTCGATAGTTGAAGGTTAATTTATCTCGTCTGATCATTAGGTGAGGATTATCATTATAAACCCTTTTAAAAGTGTTTAAAATGGAGCGTTACGACAATATTTTCTTATGATGGTATATTGCGGGGTAGAAGTGATTCAGGCTTTAGGGATAATTTTGGACAATTGTAAAATATGTACCTTCAGGTCGTTTATGAAAGTCATTAAGTTTTCATTAATTCTCAGCATTATTTTAAACACACGGTTTAATTTGGCCGTAAACTTGACTCCAAATTTACAGTAGTGTACAGAGCTCTTCGCTAAATGTCGTTTTTAGATCATGCTGAATGAAATTTTATTTAATATTGCTGTTGCTTTAAATAAAATAGCAACGGTAAATATTCAGTGAAACGTAAACATAAGGTCTCAAAGTTTGCTTGAACAAAAAATAGGGAGCGAAAAATTTTCTGCCGAATTTAATATTCTAAACTTCGTTTAAAAGTAATAGTCTTGGACGAATGTTTAATATAACTCTTGTTAGGAATCTCTGCTTTTCGTTCTGCGCTAAAATTTAGAATATCAAAGGGACACGATGTTTTTGTTGGTGGTATTCAGACGCCACACGAAAATTATCCATTAGGGATGTGGATGCCTAAACGAGGTTTTAAATTTCAGATTTTGTTATCTCTCTTATATTTTCCTTGTCACTTAATACGAATACGTTAATCGAAAATAAATGGAAAATTCGTCTAGTTAAGGCCGATTTTATCCGTTTGCAAATATGTACTAATCATGTAAAAGTCATAGCTGAAAAACTACATTTTTATTAGTTAAATATTGGTTTTGCATTTTTCACAGTAATTTTAAATTGCGTAATTGCTTAATTGCGTAAATATCAAAACGAGTAATTCAAACGAACACACCACCTTGCGGGTCAGTCGTAAAAGTTTCCTGACTTATTTGCCATTAAGTGACAATTGAAACTCGAAACCATAAATAGGAGGGAAAACTTATTAAAACTGCTACATAATTTTGTACTTCGTTTAACTTACGCTATTTTACATAGTATATTGCGATCTTCGCGAAGATAGCAGAGGCAAGAAAATTGAAATATACCTCGGCATACTGAAATACTTTATAGGCGACGGAAAAATTTAAGACCCTCTTTGAACCCTTTAATAAGCTGTCCCGTGAAAAATTCCATTATGGATGCATTTTATTATCCTTCATAGTTTGTGCTCGTGGAATACATATTTTGTAGTTGATTTTAATATACTTACAAGTAAAGTAAATTTTATAAGAAGCATATTAGAAAGAGTTTATAATTTAAAAACTTATTAAATTTTCTATAATATGTATTTATAACACATTTTTTTGATGAAATACCTACTTCGCAAATTGAAACTGTAGCAGCGTAGTTAGCATGTTTTAAGTCTCCCACAGTCGCAAGACGGAGCCAGGAGACGTCATGAAAGTCAACTTACAAAATTCTACACTGTTTCAGTCTTTTTTTTCTTTCTTTTTGCAAACACCGGATTGCTATGTCACTAGTTTCGCTGAACTAACTCGTAGCTCCGCAAGCTAAATATTGGACATTTTACTGTGCGTTTTGAACAGACTTTTGTTATCGTTGCATATATGTTATAGGCAGCATAGCTCAGTATGAATCGGCAAACTCATAAAAAATCTCCAACAGATATTTCAATGATCGTCAGGAATTATGTTTCTTGTTTTACAACCAAATATTAATATAATATATTTTACAAAATATTTTACAATGTTTGTTTTATAACCAGATCCAAATTACATATTTAAGCGGTTCTTAAGGGAAAAAAATCGAACAACCACACAGATGCGGCTGGTAGTATTTATTTAATGTTATTTACTTGTTCATTACGCATTTATAATGTGGAAATCTCACTAAGCTTTTAAAGAGTAAATATAAAATAAAACTTAATATGAAAATAATCTATCAAATTTCCTTTAAATATATACCTCAGGTATGTATAACAGAAAACATTTTCTATTTAAAACAATTGCCTAAGATCTTGTATAAAATACGTGTCAACCATAAAATGTTATCGATGGCCGTACCATATTATCTATCACTGGATAGTCGATGGAATTGACGTCGGATAGATGGCGTTACAGTAGCTTGAAAAACTGTGACAACCGAGTTATCAATCACTCGATAACAGACAACGAAGATCTAATGGCAGCAGTCAATTTTCCTATAATAGATTCAGAACGTTAGATATTTCCAACCGCGTTGGAGTAAGTTTCACCTATTCAGACGTTTACGTCAGAACATGGATTTGCCGGGTTGCCTCTTTGGAGGACTGTAAACAAACTACATACTCGTAGATGAGGTGTTTAAATTGAATACCATAGATATTAGACTTGAACAATTTCTTCAATTTTACGTACCAGCACTAATTAACTTCATGTTCATTTGCAGTTTATGTAACAGAGAAAAGGGAAACGGATGAGAGAAAACTGTCCAAATTAAGGCCTATATAAATGCGGTTAAAAAAGAATATTTCCCGCCAAAATAAATGCAAAATTATATGCCAATAAATAATTTATTACATCATTATTTCGTGAAACAGAGGGAAGACTTTATGTTTAAATTTCCATTCCAAAAGTTACGACTCAATAAATGAGAATGCAAATAAAATATTTTCATATTTTGGTTTATTTTCAGAGCTTTACGCCATACTCTCAATAAATGGCAGATTATAATTATACCCTTTAATGTTGCGAAGCGATAATCGCACGGAAGCACGATTACGATTATCGATAATATAATAATCCAGGCAAATATACTTATCAAGTTGTTAGATGAATATTATATAAATGTATTATGGGGTTTTTGATAGAATCGTCGCTGTCAATTTGTTTCGCAACGCATTTGGGACTATTTGTGTTATTTTCTGTTTTGGCTATTTTTGTTCTATTCTACGGTGTTTATCTGGAATATGACAATCTCGTGAGATTCTCACGGATGAGGAGACCACCATTCACCATATCACTCACTACTGGTATTGGGTTGTAGGGTTGGGTCGGGTCGGAAGGTGCAGTGATTCAGAAGGACACTCCTATATTCAATCGTGTGTGTGCATGTGTGTGTGTAGTACTTTAAAAATAGAGAAAATCACATAACCTAACCCTATCTAACCTAAACCGACCCAATCAACCTCATCTAAGTACTTCTACTTAACTTATATGATATTAACCTGATTTATTGATGTTAACCTAAGTTATATGATGTTAACCTAATTTACATAATGTTAATCTAACTTAATCGACGTTAACCTAAATTACTCTACCTAACTTAATTGATATTAACCTACGTTTATTCATATTAATGTAACTTAATCGATATAACCTAACTTTTTTAATTTTAACTATTGCGTCTTGCGCCATTGGGACATTACAGTACAATTCGATCGGGTAAGTGCTACATGTATACAATACACAACATTTAACGTCGCATCTATCACTCGCATTTATACTTTACATCAATTGACAATTTCCACTGTTCGAATTAATTATCTGTTATTTTACATTAGTCCATTAACCACGAATTGTCCGTAATAATCCGCTAAAGCTAAAATTAGAGTTCGATGTTAATCCTGTTACAGCAGTGATATCCTAGTGGTTAAGAATTCAACCCCTCACTCCGGGGGTGCCGGGTTCAAATCCATGGCGCGCACCTCGTTACAAAAGTACGTTTTAAATTTAAACATCAGTTGCTAACGGTGAAGGAAAACATCGTGAGGAAACCTACACACCTTAGAATTAAAAAAATATGTACTCGTATTGTATATTTTCTAAGGTGTGTGAAGTCAGCCAACTCGCACTTGGCCAGCGTGGCAGACTATGGCCTTAACCCTCTCAATATAAGAGGAGACCCATATTCCAACAGTGGAATTATAATGGGTGGATTAATTATTTATTAATCCTGTTAAACCACAATAATTAAAGTGACACTCCGCGAAACTGTTCATTATCATTGTTTTTCCGGAAGAAATATATTTTTTTAAAGTGTTTCTTGTAAGTTATTGTAACTGTTGGTTTATCAATAGTTGAAATACCAAAACTCTTACAATTTGTAAGAAATGCCTGATTTTTTCCATTGTATTGTTTAGATCAGGCAAAATTAGTCCCGATAATTGACTTTGCAAACAGCGCCATAGCTTTGCTTTCTGTGGCAGCACCGTTTTTGCATAAAACGAGCATAATATCTGAAAATGTATTGTCACCGTAGCAATTCTCTCTGGTGTCATAATTGTTTGTAACTGTCTGTTCTGGCATTAAAATTTTCCTTGTTTTGCTTGGTGTTTCACATCCATTTCCTCCAATTTCACACTCATTAGTTTTATTAATTGCATTTACCATTCGTCTGTATGCTTCTTGAGATGTGCAGGTTTTTGTTTGAAATATTTAATCTCTGAGCCCGTTCCTACGGATAATGTTTATCTAGAATTAGAAGGGTTAAGACTAGTCTGTCACGTTGTTCAAGTGCGGTTCGCCAGACTTTACACGTCTTCGAGAATATTATGGAAAACTCTAAGGTATGCCTATTTCTATACATTATTTTTTCCTTCATGGTGACAGCAGGCCAGAATTTGAATGTAGAACGCGCAGAGTTGGAGAATAAATTTTAAACTATTATACCATCACAGCTTTTTGGAATGAATATAGTGAAAGTAAATATTTTTCTAGCAGCACAAAATTCATTCAACATTCATTCATCTTTTCCTTCGCTACATCGGAGATGGTATCCACTAAAGCTGCATCTGATGGCGGAAAGTTATATTGCGCGGCCGTGTTTTATTTTTCCAGAGACCCCACTACGCCAGTATGTATGAAAAAACCGTTTCAATAAGGGGAATATCTTACCTCATTACGTCAAACCGAGTATACTTGTCCCCGGTCGATCGTGCAGCCACAACGAGATATCATCCAATATTTATAGACAATACAACGGTACGATGGAGGCGAAAGAATTTTCCTTGCTCCAAAAAGGGTCAGGAAATCCTATTATCGCCTGTACAGCTCATTTGTTTCCGGTGAAACTTCTTGTTATTCTGAACCACTATAAGGGTCCTTGTTTAGTCTTCAATTTTGTTCAGGTATTTCATAAATACAGATATATATTTAAATACCTTCTCTAGAATATTCCCTTCTATTGTTACTTTAGTTCAACTATACATTTTGTATGTGACTTTTTAATGACATGTATTTATATTAGTTCTAAAGATATTCCCCCTCTTCGTGAATCTTATTATCTTGGTGAAGAGATTTCTGCTTCCATTCTGAATATAACAGATTTACCTATAATAAGGTTTTTCGGTACGTAAAATTAAGTAAGCTTTTGCATATATTATCTCCTCTGGCGCATTATTGTCCACAACTTTTTATTTTGAACACTTTCATCCAATGGGTGTAATGTATAGGAAGACCGCTGATCCGAAATCATTTAAATTGATGACATACGGTATGACACTGCATGTGCGCAGTTTGTGAAACGATTTGCCACGATTTATGTCACGCTGGAAATTAATCAATCGCTTCCATTTTTTATGCTCGAATAACATTGATATTTTATATTCTGGAATGGATTTCTGTTTTCTTTAAGTTACGTGCGTTTTGAAATTTGAATTTCAATGTTTTCCAAGGTGTTTGAATTGCGCCATTTGCCAGTGGTAGACTGTGTAGACCAATGTGGTGATGTAAAACTTTCTCATTACGAGAGGAGACTCATCACCAAAATTCGAACAATGATAGGATCGATATTATAGTAATATAGGACCGGAAGGAGTATCGTTGATTAGGAGAAGGCTATGTCCAGCAGTGGACCTCCAAAAGCTGATGATTGATAATGACACTGATTCTCTAACAGGTTATTCTCTGAAATATTTCTGATTTATAGTAATTTTTTTATAGCTTTAGTGGAATCTTTTAAAGCTTTACAATACATTTCCATAACAAACCGTTCAATATTAAAAGAAAAGTAATTTAAGACATTCAGCATTTTAGACGTAGTCTGTCTGTACAGCGAGAACGCCAGTCATACGTCCTCCCAGACACAATACAAGCATTTCACGTCGCCCGCGTCACTCCCGCTGTACATGAGATTTCATTTTTCACACGACGGGCACAAGCGCTTTCCCGCGCTTCGTTTGCTCACCGATATATATATACATAGGTAGGTATAGGTATGCACATATACGAGCACATACCAGTTGTGAGTTCAGCACAGTGGAGTATAGATGTGGGGAGAGGAACTACTTCTTTCTAACAACGATCCAGCTGTAAATCGATTCGTTCCATTTCCAAATCTTATCTGAAAAAAAACACAAAAAACTGAAATGCGGACTGTACTGAGAAATAGGATGCTCTATAGCACAACAGAAAAATGGAACTTTTGAAATTACTCTTAGTTTGAATCTGCAGGTTAATTACAACTTATTAAATTTTAAGTGGTTTTTCCGTTACTTAGAATAATATGGTGAAACAAAATTAATAAAACATAAAGAAAACTCGTTACAAATACAAATGTAAAAATCATATCACACAAAGTCGCGTCTGTTTCTGACTTTAACTAATATAACGTGTGAATGGAACGTTCAGAGAACAAATAATACAGGAAAGTCCATTGTGACTTCGTGATCCAATGTGACGCGTGAAGGTATTAGAATGTCACTGCACATGAGTGTTGTATTCTAAATACTTGTTTAAAACAGAATGAGTATTATGATGGTTATTGTAAATCAGTCACATCCCCTTCACTATCTCGCGTTGAAAAGATATTTGAGGTAGGTTAAGGTTGTTAAAAATGAGATATTTTGTACACTGTGTTTTCTGCTCAACATAGGCTACCTGGCGTGATGTTGTGGTAATAAAAACAAATGTTTCGCGCAATCGATAACGACATTACTAATTCTAAGTATACATAAATTATTAATTTGTATGGCATTTAGTAATTTTATACCAGAGACAGAACCAATTTTCATATAGGTAACATAAATATTTGGCTCGGTGGCATACTAACTAAAATTCCGAATCAAAAAGTAACGTCAATAAGTATTAAAACTAAATCCCCATCAATATTCAGTACATTGTTATTTATTACAAACGTAATATCACGCCTGTGATCCCCGAAGGGGTAGGCAGAAGAGTGTTGTACACTCCCACGTTTCACCAGTTACGTTTAAGTCCCACGGAATAGGTGGTGAGCCTATTGCCATACACCGGACACATATCCAAACTCCGAGTCACTACTATAAATTCTAAATTAGAAAAATCCAATAGTCACCCGACCCGGGATTTGAACCCAGGATCTCTCGTTATAGTTGTATATTATATAATATATTTATTATATATTAAATAGTTTTATCCTTTTACATGCATGACATGTACATCTTCACGCGAGGTCCCTTACAAGGTAGATAAAGAGCACGGAGTGCCAAATATCTCTATCCTTGCACACATCGTGCTTCTTCCACATTTTTCTTCCTCTCCTTGTCTACTTACATCGAAGGATTCTTAGAATTTACTCCATCGCACACACGCTGTCCAAATGTAGATTGCTTTTTAAACGGACTTTAAGTACAGAGCGTAGACCTTGCTTAAATGGAGGTTGATGAACTCTATCCCTTTATACAATCCCTTTTTACCGGTTCGTGTTAAGCCCATCTTAGAATATATCTTTGTTTGCGATATCTACACAGTAAAAGTAAAATTTCCTATACAATTTGGATTATGCAGGGTTGAAGTAAAAAAATATCTTATGATAGGAGTATTTTTATCTTGGACGATGTCGCATACTCCCGTGGGGGTTGATTTTCCTAAAACCCGTTCTAAGCGGATATCTACTTGAGAATATGAACGTATGTTCCAAATTTAAATTCCAAGTAAGGTTTTCTGTGAATACATTATGTCTTTGTGAGTGGTGTGTCGAATATATGTCTATTTACTTAGATACACGTAAATAGTTAATATTTTTATGTAAATCACGACGTCGATATAGACGTAAAATATTAATAAACTATATATACATACATATGTATATGTATTAACCGGTTTTCATCACAACATAGTTGGGAAATTTTTTAAGTGAAAAAAAAAACAGCTAAAAAGCATCACGGGGCGGGTGTCGTAAATCACTTAGCTTTTACGGACGTCCCAAAATGTGGCCACGTTTTATTTCTTTTACGATGTACTCTCGCAGGGAAACTGTCATTTAAGTGCAGTTCACGACTCGGGAGGACCTTTCGAATTTATCTGTAAAGATAACATTATTTACATTGATAACTTAACGCTGCACACCTCTGATCGGTCATTGTAGAATTGGAAGGCAGGTAGAATGATGTATTAGCGGGGTATTCATAAAAACTTATAATAAAGCGAAATTAGTGTGAAATGTTTATATGTATAAGCATGTATTTATATGTATATATATAATTTATCAGCCGTCTAGTTATTATAAAACTTACTCTTAATGCTTAGGTACTTTGGGGTCAGATAGCTGAGTGTGGAGGTGCCTCAAGATATTATAAAAAAAATTGTTACTGTTTGGTAAAATGTCTGAAATTTCCATTAGCTGTCTATCAATGGTGATATGGACTACTGGTGATATGGATGCCTACAATCAATGACGAACAGGCTAAACCTAAGACTAAATTCTATACCTAAAATATCAAAATTACCATAAAAATCTTTTAATTAAACACAGTCGAGAAACATATCTTTGTTTTGAACGCATATTTTTAACGCGCTCTGTTAACAATATTTCTTATCTGCGGTGGCCCAGCTTATTTGCGTCTCATTTGCATAAAAAAGAGAACTCTATTAAGAAATCATTAAATTGCAAATTCCGTCATAAAAGTTATCTTTGTGAAAATAATTTGAAGACTTCTGAAGGCCGAAGCGGCATCAGGAGATGAGAATGAAAAATGTTGGCTGTTTTTTATAACGGAAAGTTTTATCTTATTTCGTAAAACAATAATCGTAACATTACTATCAATGTATATAAAAGCAGTTAATAATGTACTCGGCGAGATTAAAATTTGAATAGTTGTTATTATAATTTTATTATAGTGACGATATGAGTATATGTAAAGTGGCCGGCAGCAGTTGGATGCGATGAGCTAAGGTCGAGCCCAGTGGCATGCTGTTGGAGAGGCCTATGTCTAGCAAAAGACGGAAATAGGCTGATAATGATGATAATATTGATTATTATTATATTTATTTATTTATATATTTTATTTATTAACTTACATAACACTTAAGCACTGATGTCCAATTTTTTTTATATTTAGATATATGAACCATTAATAAACATGAACCATAAACATGTGACGACGATATAGTTGTTACATTCACTTAGATGAATCATGAACCATGATTTTCCGACAACAATACCTATATTTGACATGTTTATGTGCATATATACCTACATATCTTAGAAATGCTGTGCAATTTATTTTGCCACCATTACCATGCCGTTTTGACCTTCGTCTACGAAAACGACCTAATATTAGCTTTATTAAGTATAAAAATAGTCTCGTGTGAGCAAAAACCCAATAAATAAAATCAATTATAATTTCAATTTAAAAAGCAATCGGAAATCAAAACTATTCGTTCCAAGAACAAAAGTAATCATTCCTTTCGACTGCAATATTCGAGGACATGGGTAGGTACGCGTATCTGTAACTTTGATTGGAGATTCTGCTTCAATTGGTTTCCGATCGAAAAAATATTATTTTTTTGTGGTCTTATACAAAAAGTATAGCGAGTTTCATGTTAGAAATATCATGTTTGACAAGTATCTGTATTTGATACAGGTGTCCATATATCATATGGATCAATACGTTTTACTGGTAACGGAATGACACCAAGCTGAGACACATATGATAAGCTGTGAGGTGTAATTATTTGACCTAAGTTTGCAATTTACACCATGGTTAATTTCTGTTCTCTAGAAAACATTATGGGTATATTTAAAGAGTGTAGTAGTTAATTTGAAAAGAGACTGTAAAATTCGTAGTACGTGCCATGATTTGAATGCAAAACATCTAGTGTGGGATGCTGATATATAAACGACTTGCCTATGATTGTGTACTATTAAGAATTACCGTACATGTTAGTAACAATTATATTATATACATACACCGGGCTCAAATCTAGATTCTTATTTACTACTGGGAAATTTAAGTCTTGGGGATCGATTCCAGGGACCCTGGCTCAGCAGTGGCCCTTCTCACCAATGAGGCACCTTTTATATAATTCTATATTAAGTTCCAGAGACATTAAACTTTTTGAACACTTGAGTATTTTATCAGTATCCGTTGTATAAATAGAAGTTTCCAAAGTAAACACGACTGATTACATTTTACGCTCGCCGAGCGGAAGAACCCATTTATTTTAATGGGTTTTAAAAGGCACGGAATTCATGAACATGTAGTGAGCAAATTAAACCCTCCTTAACACACTTGGGTTATGGGCAATTTAGAATTTGTTACCCATAGGAAGTAACTCCGAGGGTTACTGCACACGGTATACTTTTGGCAGTTTCAGTTACAAGAGCTTCAAAGAGAGTGCTATTTCTAGATCACACAAGCGCTACAATTATGATAAGTTTTTTGTAAAATACGAGAAATGTTAGATAATTAAATGTGACATTTCCATGTAGGTATGCATTTTTAGTGAAAACTGTAAAATATCTTTTAATGTTAATGATGTTAAACTCTTTTATTATGTTGTAATATGTTAAATTTGAATAAATTTACAGTATTAACAATAAACATTTGAGGAATGCCGAGATTTATTAGTTTTCAATTTACATACATATTTCATTTGTGGCATATACTCATATATTGTTATTGTTTTCACTGTTATTTTAAATTGTGCTATTAAATGATTGTGATAATGCTTTAAGACATGTAAAAGAATCCGGTAATGTGTTGGCTGTTTGCGTATCACGTTAAAGGTTTTCGATAAGACGTTATTACTTCTACACACTATAAACAACCGTACTACAACTTTACGTACCTAACCTAAAAATATTATAAGCTCCAACATGTCAAAGAACCGAATGAAGTTGGCGTCGCGTCTGAACAACTTGGTCATATAAAGTCAACTAAACAATATTTTGGTGTGTAAAAGCAGCACGTGTGTTGCTACCCTATATAAGTTTTATTGGTTTCCGTAGGCGACTGAAAACTTTATGTACTGTTCATGGCAGCATACAATGTTACGAGTTTCAGTACCTATGTCGCTTCCATTATTTACTTGTATGGCGACGCAGTTGTATTATTGAGTTGGCGCCAAAATAGTGTATTGTTCGACACAATATTTATTTATTTCACTGAAAACAACATAATGTACAGTTATTTAGACTAAATATAACAGAAATTAAAAGCACCGTGAGTGAGTTATAAATTCAAATGCAAAGAAGTAAAAACATAGGAATAATAACAAAACATTAGTAAAAATTTCAATTTTAGAGAAATTACGTTCCATTACTACATTCATCATTAACTAAACATAGAATTTGTTATTTCATGAATTTTATTTTTGCCAGCAGGTCTATCTCAAGCCGTATTGCATTATTGACGTCTAAGCTTCTCCATTGTTATCACACAATTATTTAACTGAATACATACGTACAGAAAACAATTGCTGCCTCAGAATTTGACCTGTTTCTTCGTCATCATTTTAATTTTTCTTTTTATTTGCGCGAATAAAACTTAAAGAGATTTCGTTTTTAATTAAATGTCACACGATGTGCTCTACTTTGCGTGCTACAAAACTCATTTCAACACAAGACTTAGAGTGAATTATTATAATTTACTTTTATTAAAACATTCCTCACTCACCACATTAAACCACAACTGTCTTCAAAGAGACAATAGAAGTTGCAGAACAGAGTGGTAATCTTCTCTAAAATTTTTACAGGTTGTTCTACACAGAGAAAAAAAAGAAGTCTAAATTTGACGTAAAAATAATTAAAATTTTAAACTTCAACGTTTCAATATTTTAAAATTAAGATCACGGTGTAATGTTTATTATACAATTCATTGTCTTCAAAGGAGTCGAAGGTAATCTACTTTGTCGTTTAAGTTTTCTTGAAATTTCTCAGAAATCAGCTCGACAAAGCGTCATAAATGTGTAAGGAATAGCGCAGGAAAGCGTTAATAGGAAGTCACTTTTCGTAGAGTAGGTAATTATGTAAAAGGTCATGCACAAAGGGTCTTAAAGAACTACTAAAATACGGGCTCCGTTTGATACAGTTTCATAACTGTTAGAACATTTTTAAAAACGTTACATCACGCCTGTAATTTTCGAAGGAAAGGGCGAGGAGAGTTGTACCCTCCCACGTTTCAACTGTTACATTTACGCCCCACCGTGGAATAGGTGGTGTGACTACTGCCATACACTGAACACAGATCCAGACTCCGAGTCACTACTAGAAATTTCTATTTGAAAATCTAAATTAGAAAAATGAAATAGTACCCAACCCGGAATCGGACCTAGGACCTATGGATCAGCAGTCGCGCTTGCAACCATTCGACCAACGAGGCAATCAAGAAATAGGTGTGGTAGTCATATTTTTGTTCGTGGTAACTACACGGACTTTGAGCTACAACTGGCTCCACGACGTTCATCTTAATATGTACGTTGTTGTATTTAAAATATCTTGTGGTGTAAATTCGTTTAAAATTCACAGCGAGTTCACAACTCAGTTTAATTATGGTTGCTATTCAGTTTAAGGTACATTTTATTGTACGTAAATTGCCGCGTTCCAACCAGTTCGCGATTTTCCTCAAAATTCGTATACCAAAACATCTGAATCTTCAAGTTATTGGACAGATATAATTTTTTTTCTTAATTCACGTCGTATTTGTATTTGATTCAATGTATTGTTGTTTTGTTGATTTTTTCTACAATTTGCCAGTATCTTTTCCAAATCATCTTTACCGTTGTGTTGTAAAGATTCTCTAGAATTTGCTCCTATATGTTCATTCTTATCATTAAAGTTTCGAAAAGGCAACTGAAAAAAATATATTTAATATACGAAATATATAATATTTAATAGTACTGGACCGTACCATATTGTACCGCACTCTTTCGTACTGTCTTGATCTGTCTCGTACTGTTTCGCTCTGCATTGCACTATCTCGCACTGTCCTGTACTGTTTCGCACTGCATCGCACTGTCCTCCATTATCCCGTAATGCTCCGACCTGGCACACAGTCTACTGAACCGTACCGTACCTCAATGCATCGATGTACAGTACTGTATAGGCACATTCTATACAAAGTTTTATTCCGAAAGTTATAATTTGCATCTATTAGATTCCCAAAATAATTCGTTTAACATTCACTGAGGGTACATCGTTCGGATTAATTATGGTTCACGTTGAGCTCAGCGCAAGACATTCTACCGCGCAAAACAATTTTCCAAATTACCACGAGCGCCAGCTCTTGATTTACCTTTATTTCCGAAAATTCCGAATACCAAATGCGAGTCAAGTTGTTTTATCATTTGGGTGAATAGAATATTGAGATCTGTATCTATGTTTTACAGAATATCTTAGGATTCTTGGTGTTGGTGGAGTATAATATAAGGTGTAATATTTATACTAATATGTTTGCAGTTTCGTCTTATATAATGGTCGGGTATCAGAAGTAAATAAAGTTATCTTTCACTCCAGCACATCCGCATTCAGACTGCAGTGGGCTAATCTAAAATATAAAAACCCTTAACAGATAAAATATGACTTAACGAATTCGTTAAATAATTTCACCGTGGTCATAATTTTACGCACTAAAACTTTTTGTAATATTCTTTCATTAGCCATACGGTGAAAAAAATTCAAAATGTTGGCGCAAATTTTAATAAAGTTAAAAAGAAAATTTTTGGTATAAAATGAATTCATATTAGGCTGGAACATGAATTGTTAAAATGTTGATTTGAAATGAAAATGTCGTGTTACATATGAAATGTAAACGGAATGAAAATTATCAGAACAAAAAAAAGCATGTCCCTTGGTTGACACGACATGACTCGGTCGAGGCAGAACAATATTAAAATAATTTCGATGTCTTATTTCTAAAATGTTAAATTTTCTCTTGGCTTTCGGGGTAAGTTTGTTTCTTTCTGTTTAATGTACACCGTACTGTAACTTTATTGCACTGTAACTTTGCGCAATTTCAATCCAATTATTCAGACAGTTTTAATACTTTGTATTAGTTATCCCTAATAGAAATTACGTAACATTCATTTGGTTTTTATGTGTCAAAATGGGAATAGATTTCTCTCGCAAGTGCTGGCGACCTGGAGCATACTTCACCACGCTGCTTGAATGCGAACATAAGTATTAGTGGTCATATCGTTCGTGGGGAGCTTTTGGACTATTAAGACCTTCCAACGATGGTTAACGACTGTTCACTAATTAAATAAATAGGGACTGACTACTCAATATGCCCTTTGAAAGATGCAAGCGCTAAACCAGTTGTCAGTGGTTGTTACCTAACTAAGTGCCTTCTGCGATCAGCGTTGCGTTTACATCGCATACTATATGCATACCCATCAGGGTCACTCGATAGTTTATTATGTAATAATTCTCTAATTATATGATTTGTTTTTGTATCTATGGTAATTGCAAGCACAATAGAAAAAATCCTGTTGTAAGTTTTAAGGATTTGCTAAACTTTTATTTTGATAGAGGCGAAATTTTTGCAAAGGTTGAAATTTACAAACAACAGTGTTCAGTCTATAGTCTGGAGTCAATCAATTCAATGATGATCTGTGTTGTTTCTGAGCAGGGGTTTTTTATGATGTTGACCATCAGCTTGATAAGAATCGCCCAAAGATGGTTACGTATCGACCCCGAAGTTAATGATATCCTTTGAGTGTAACTAGAAAAAGTTTCTTGAAATACTTTATCAATACAAGGATCTGATCTAATCCAATCTGTCGGGTGCCCTCAATAACTTTCGAGATTACAACCTCAAAGTATAAGGTAGTTATCGTTCGGAGACTTTTATTGAGTTACTAACGACATCTCCGAAACTCAAATACGTGGTTGGAATCACAATTTTCTCGCGAAAGGGTTGAAAACATTGAAGAGGTGGTTCAAGGTAACTTTTGTAAATGTTTGGTCCGGATAAACAACTTTTCGGAGTTGTTATCAAAATTCAATAAAGCAGAATAATATATACATGAACATATAAATAAATCCAATATCGAAGTATAAATATATTTGCCTAAACACATGATAAGATTTGGTAGTCATTGCGGTTTAGACGTATGTTTCAGTGTTCATTAAAATGTACAAAAATTGTTAAATTTGATATTCTTCATTGGTCGTTCTCCAATAAAAATAATATAGTTTGTTCTGAGTCACATTTCATAAATCTAATTTTCATGAAACATAAATATTTAAGTCTAACATCTCAGTATTTTATTATTATCAAAGTCTCTGTGACCTTTTTATGCCGTAAAAAATCAATGAAGAACGTAATACGGATTTTTGATATGGGTTTTAACTTTTTTTCAAATCTATATAGAATTGCAACCAAATATTGGCTGTCTGATATTAAAATATCGTCTGATATTATATTCAACCTAAAGCTCGGAATATTGAAGTGGTAACGGAGACAGGGCGCACGTGTATATCAAATTTAATTTGACTTTATACTTGCCGTACGTGTGAGCTATCCGTGCGGCAACTTTTCTTTTCGACACTGTTTTTTGTACGACGGTATATTTAAGCATTCCATAATGTATGAGCTTTAAGATTATTTTGAAGATAGCACCGAATGTCGAATATCTCCATCCGTACAGATCTGACATGCTTTTTCTATATTATTCACTCTTCAAACAATGTATGGCGGTTCCGGAGATTTCTGACACCACTATCAGTTAGTATTTGACCTGTTTGGTCACGTAAGTTGAGTCTTGGCCTTCTTCGACATTAACGTACGTCAGCATTTGTATTGTATATCTACTATTTTAATCTTTCATCAGCAATTCTCTAAACATGTCCGTAACATTTCAGCCAGCCCTTACTAATTTTTACTTGAATACTTTCATTAACACAAAACATCTACCTTACATCTATATATGCCGTATATGCCGACGTATTGCGAATACGTCGGCGAGTGTCAGCGGCTTGTGCGGTGCAACGATCTCATCTCATTTATTTTTCTCTAACCCCCTTTCTTACCTAGCCCTCTCTCGCTCCCGTACAGCAGTGTTGGCATAAAAGCACTGAGTTGCGTATGGCCAACCGATCTCGCTGGAAACTCATAACCTTATAAACGTATGTTTCTCTTTTAATGAAAAAGCCTTATTAATACCTAATAGAAACATATGTTGAATATTATCTGTAGAACACGTTAATACGTGCTACATTGTGTAACTAGTCTAGCGACATTGGCGACATAATGCACCCAATTACTAGAGAGCTAAGCATTTACTAGGAACACATTGAGACCTAATTGCCTTTCTGTAATTATAGAAGTAAGACATTGTCGTCTATTTTGCCCTATTGTTTATATGAAGAAAGATTTAATAGTAGTAACCTTTAGGTAGATACTAATGTCACCCTCTAGGAGTGAATCTTATTGTTGATTTTATTAGTAATGTTGCTTAGTAATTTAAACTTTAAAATATCTTTTTTGCTAATTTAATGTTACAAATTATTGAACTGTTGCTGCTACTGCAGCAAAAACCACAACTTAACTATTATTTCTTACTATTTATTACTTTTGGATGGCCCTTTCAAGTGAGTTAAGCAGTAAAACAAAAGAAGTTATCATGATGGACCTGTGTCCTTAGTATCAATCAATTACAGTTGTGTATAAAGTAAATATATTGTATTATAATTTTAACCACGAAAGGAAAATCGTAACATTAGGCCTGTAATCCCTAAAGGGATAGGCAGAGGATTATATAGTACACTCTCACGTTTCACCAGTTACGTGTAAGTGCCATGATATAACAGAATTCCCAATAGATGGTGAGCCTATTGCCATACACCTGGCGCAATTCCAGATTACTCCGAATCACTACTACAAATTCTAAATTAGAAAAGTCCAATAGTAGTCGGATCCGGGGATTTGAACCCAGGACCTTTCGATCGGAAGTCGCGCTTGCAACCACTCGACCAACGAATCAGTCAAATAAATATTTAAACCTGATAAATAAATAAACCAAACATTTAATTCAATAGTAAATCAAATACTGGAATCAGCTGTAAGACAGTCAAAATGCTCCACAAATAGCCATTCGTAATCAAGAGCGCCTACTATTTTTTGAAAAAAATTAAAGCAGAATTCGCTAGCTTATCCCTGCTAATTGCAGTCGAGACTTGTCTGTTGCTAGTTGCTCATTGCCTTCCCTTGAGCCGTTAAGCCTTTGTACGTACATTACAAAAGCCATTCATCTTTCTAGATTAACGTTATCTTGCCGTGTTTTGCCTCACCTGAGAAAACCTTTATTACCTTTATAATTTTTCTTAGTGTCCCTCATTTTCTAGTATTTGTTTGTTATTTTTGCTGAAATGAGACTCGACTGTAACTTTTAAGATGGAATAAAGTTTAATAAAATTTTCATTTCACAATTTAACAGTACTTGTCTTTGTTTTGACGAATATTAAATTAAAATTCGGAGTATTTCATTGTTTTACTATTAAATGTTTCGTGAGTGTTTATACACATGATTATAAATGTACCGG
>DWMG01000655.1:0-18160 GCA_018244855.1 Elbella merops
GGTTCTTTCGCGTGCATATTTAAACCGGGACGCTAACATTCAAGGCCCCGGGGACCAGAGACCGAATCGCTACGATTTTGATTATAATTAATTGGTTCCCATTTCTGAATAATTGAAGCTCAATCTGTTTGTTTATAATTTATTAGCAATTATTTAGGGAAATGTAATATAAAACTACGACGTATTAGTGTGGCGAGAAGCCATTAAAAGTGATAGGAGAAATCTAAGCTGTTATTCAGTTGGGCCATTCCGAACAAACACGTGAACTATGTCGGTACATAAAAATCACTAGCTGTGTGCCGCGGTTTCCAATGCTTATATTTTAAAAGAAATCCCAGTTAGATAATACAGTATTTCATCACAGATAATATTTTTAGTTATTTTATCGTATTTTATTAATATACACGTACATATATTGATTTTTGCTGCACCAGACTATATTAATGACGTAGATTCGAGCGGTATTATTTTAATTTTACGATACCTCCTAATCTACTCGTATGTGTCGAAATAGCACGATTCACAGACACGGTTTACTTTCGTAAAATGGTCTTTCAAAGGAAAGTTTTCTTGTGTAAATATAAATACGCCATAGCTTAAAATAATGCTTCTAAATCACCTATTAATTTTCAATTAATTTATGCCTTATTGTGGCTTATTTATAACGGATAGATATATGGTGTCGCGGACTATATTCTAGATCTGTTGAAATCCAATACTCTTGCCATACATTGTATTTACGTATTACTAACCATTACGCCAGCGCACGGATACAAAGCATTTCGGTAGCACTTTCTTTCGACTTACTTTATAAATATCAATGTTATAAGGCAAGCTAACAAGTCTAGTAATATTACAGGTAGCCTATAGAACTTCTAATGAATCTGGCTATTATAAACAAAAATAATGTTTAAAATCAGACTAGTAATCTTACAGATCAGCGTGAACAAACGAATATGCTTTCCGCATTAGTATTATATATATTTAAAGTGAATAATAACGAAAATTTAATTTTTTTATGCTAACTTGTAACCAGTCTCAATGATTTTAAACGCACCAGTTGATTCACAGCGGAAATAGGCGTGGAAGCAATACTTCCTACGATTTGTACGTAATCGATTCCATTTCTTGTACAATCCTATAACATTTTTTAAATAAAGAATAATCGAATAATCGAACAAAGTAACAATAATGTTGGTATCATTCGTTCACATTCAGTCTCATGTTAGGATAAAGTACGTTAGACGCCATGGACGCACACGATGCGATGTAAACAGACACCCAACATAAAACAGACAACCAAATTCGTTATGTACTAATCCGGATTGTTTTTCCAAAGACAAACATCATCGATGAAACGTAAAATGTCGAAGATACATTTATAGCTCCGTGTGAAGCAATAGTGGTATTTATAGAGTCTTTAAGCAATGCGCTAATCGCAACCTTACAATATCAATCTTTTGCTGTAATTCTAGTCTCTCCGTTGTCTTAGTGTTTGTCTCACGGGTGAATTTGTTGTATTCTCTACAATACAATGTGTAGTCGGATATACAACATAATATATTAATTAGCATATAATGACTGTTTATTTTTATATACTTTTGGTCTGCTGTGTGGCCTTGGGTTTAAACATTGATGAATTATTCATTTGGTACAAAAGTTGCCACGTTGTATGTAGCGAAAAGGTATTGTTTAAACAACAATTGATTTTGTTTTATAATAAATAAATTTATATTTCATTTAATAGTTTTTACTGATCTTCTCATAAGGTATCTGTGTTGGATGCCATTTATAAACGTTCACAGTCTCCGAATCGTTTAAAAGACCCGCCAAAAAATCTAATGAAGTATCTAGGAAGTGTTAGTATCAAATTATTTGTCCAATTGCTAAGTTTAAGTGACTGGTAGAATTATGGTTTATGATGGTTCATTCCTTGAAAGAATTGTGGATCGTAAACCATCTTTGTGTCCTATTGCAAAAACATTTTAATCTATAAAACTGTCACCCGTGTAATGAGCGACCTGAATTGTTAAAAGTAACAGGACGTTTATAATCTATCGCAATATTTTGTTTCGACTTGTACTGAATTAGATTAATTGTACTGAATTGAATGAAGATTGTACTGAATTGGATTGATTAATCCACACATCAAAATCTTGTGTGTACTTACGGTACTCATTATTATTACTTTACCATAATTTACATCACTGACTTTCGTAATACAAAACAGATATTGTTCCACAACGTTAATTATTTTCAGAAACTGAAACCCCCTGCTCACTCCATCCCCAACAGATTGTCCAATCAAACGAGAAGGGTTAATAAACCCATAAATCCTCTTATATGTATCCCTTTACCCTCGCAGAAATTCAAATCCATGTTAGTTCACTTTGAGGCTTCAAATCCACTGACCAAAAGATGTATATATTCCTATGTATGTAGGTATATAAATATGTTTTACGTGTGTTAATAAGCGTCGCTGTTTAACGTACATTGGTAGTGCGACGGGGACTTTATTTGTATAAGTTTAACTTCGGTTCAATGTAGTTCGAGTCGTAGTTACGGTTACGAGGATGCATTAAAATGAATCGGAATGATAGTCGTACAAAATCTTTTGAATGATACATATTAATTATATTTTTTAATGTCTTAAAAGACTTTTTAAAGTATAGGTATGTCCGCGCTGCGTGAGTTTTTCTCTCGAAGAAAAAATCTTCTATTGTTGTTTTATCCGGTTTCAAGGACTTGAACCATGTCATGACGTAGACGTCTTGCATCTGTTATATTAGCTTGCTATCAATGACGTAAATTACATTGTTCGGATAGATTTAAATAAACATCTATTGGTATAATTGATTTATTAACAGTTACGTTTTCATCGTCTAATTATTATTGGCCCTATCGCGGTGAAGGGATTCGATAAGATACACGCTCGCATCCTGCTTGTCTCTCTAATCTGGTGTGTTAATCTTCGTCGTGTTGCCACTTCCTCCCCTTAAGCCTTGTTACTTGGCTTTCTTACATCTTGATAATTTTCGTTCAATTAAATCTTTGTATGCTTACGTTTATTAAAGCTTATTGTTTGGATTTCCAAGAACAGTGATTTGATATTCCATCTTTATTTTGTGGTTAGGTAGGTGCCTCTTATTCAATTCGTTTTTTAACGTAAGCAGTTTTTAATGCTGTCACCAATTTGAGATTATTACGCAATATATTTTGTTTATCGTCAGTAACAAACATGTTCATTCAATCCTTTAATCATCTTTAAAATCCACGATATTCGAATCAAAACTCCTGAGCGGAGTCTCATTTCGCGCTAGTAAACTGACCCGCTCCCTTAGCGGCCCTAAATTTCTCCTTTCCGCTCCCCTGGGACGATTTCCGCTCCGGTACCGCGACCGCTCCACTTCTCAAGCGAAATTTGGGTCACACCGTATTAGATATCAGTGTGCAATTCAGTTAATGGTCAATAAAGAAAATTCCTTCCCGCTTCCAATGCTCCACATGAAAAGGTTCAGCTAATTTGCAACTTGTTCACAGCGTTCGATTCTTATCGTTTCCTTTGTTTATCTATATCATAACAGGTTCTAGATTAAATTTAGCTGCGTGCTAGTAGTGAACCGAATAATGACTATGATTTTTGCTTTGAATATTACCAAAATCCGCTAAATGATCTACCATAGAGGCCGTACACCCACGGTTCGGTCGAATAACATCACGCCAATTGTTTATGCACTGCTAAATGTTTTAGATGCGGCCAATAAGTAATGCAATGTGGCAGTTATACACGAGAGCGCGCACATGCTAATTGATGTCAGAGTTTATTTTAGCGCCCGGTTTCGAGTACAGTTTAAAGTAATAAACGCCGAGTGCGCGGCGAGCGCGGATCGTTATAAAGCTTTGATGACGTTCATTAGAAGTGGAATTGCGCTTGTTATTTAAATGTTAATAACGGCGACATTCAACTTAATATGTTTATGCTCGAGCCGAGCAAGCGGAAAAAACATCCTCCCCGCATCTCCGACGTCACGGCTTTCACGAATCCCACCGCAAAAACCTCAAGCAACTGATACATTCATCAAACGGAGCCCGCTTCTTAATCCGACGAAATATAGTGAACCACACAACGTCTCCGCTAAATGGAAATGCGCGGCGGAATCAAGAGACGGGAGGAAACGACGCCTTGTGTTTCGCTGATACGGTCCATTTTTCAATCGGTTCCTGTTCTAATGTTATACAAGAGAACCAAATGTGTGATCCGCATTAAAGCGAGCAACGGTTTAACAACTTCAACGCGAACGAGATACGGTGCACATTCGGGAGGTCGTCAAAATATCAACAATATTCGATCTGACTGAGAACGTGCCGGTCGCCAGGCAGTTGAGCGATTTATCGCCCTGGGTTTTTGTGTTAAGGTGAAGTTTTGTTTGTCTTTTCCACTGACATGGGACAATAAAATTATGGCCAGCATTTGAGGACGGGCGCTCCGGCTCATTTCGTGGAGTGATACCTTCGCCTTTGTTGATACAATATTCAAACGCATTGAGTTACATTGTTCCGGTAATGTTGCTTTTATTGTACGTTTTTAATTGTATTACGTTTCGGAGACGAGATTCAGCTTAAAGTGTGGAATTTTAACGAACTGTTTAATGGTTAGCACTATTTAAGTGCAGTAAAAATGAAATGCACTTTAAACTTCCGTAGTGGTAGATTATCTCGCCTAATTAGATCGTATTAATGAAAAAGGAAACAATTTTATGCACTTATTTATTAAAAAGAACATCATTGATCCAAGGAAAGTGTTTGTAATTGATCGATGCTGTTAACATCGGCTGTTCCATCGTCCTCAAAGAAGGCGCACGTCTCGGAAGGCTCGACTGACTCTACAACATCCATCGGATTATACGAAGCGTTTACAATATAATAGAGAGCATTAGTCCGATCCACTTTTGACATCATTATCTGTGTAGCCGTTTCACGATAACCCACGAGGCGCTCCCGCCCCGCGGGTGAGCGCCGAGCGCGCCGGCCGCGCTCAGTCGCGTACACCGTCGCACACCGCGTGGTCGTGTCCGTGCCTCTCGCCGGCTCGCCTCACAAGTGTGACAGACACCTTTTGGCGGGTACTTGGGCGGACGTAATACGTGATGTGAATCGGTATGCGCGTGCCGTCAACGCGACGCGACTCGACAGTGAAATCACCCAACACTTGGATTGCAGTGCTCGGATCTTAGGATGTTGTTGTTGTAGTACTACTACTGTTCGTGTTGTTTCGGAATAGGTACGGATGCGGTGTCCATGATGTTGACTCATGCGTGACGCTCTCGATCGCACCGCACTGGGAAACGTTTGTTCGTTTGTTGTGGACAGACAAGAATTAGGACTTGTTGATTATGGGCTGCGTATTTAATTTTAATTGTTCATAGATGCGTACGAGCCAATGCGAGCAAGAAATTTCTATCACGTATTCGATACGGTGATTTCGTTTCCAATAGTTGCAAACTAGAGTAGTTTGCTTTTGTGTGTTATGTATTTTAAATTATTTGTTATAGTTCAAAATAATTTTCCTCGTTTACATCACCACATTACATTGTTGTCTCACAGCACAGATACAACAGCTACAAAAGGCAGATTTGTCACATATATAATTGCATAAACTATTTCAATTTATATTTTACGAGGACCAAAAACAATGGATCGTATTAATCTGTATGCGTCATGGATGACACACTGCTAACCCAATATAATATTTCGTAAATTCCAATGTAAAATTATATGAGGAAAATTTATTCATGCCGGGGGAATTACCTCTTGTACATATTGCCATATTTTTTTCCAGTCCACCAATTACGCACAGTAATTTTAGTTCTCGATACCGCCGCAGTGGCGCTGATCGTGCTCAAATGATGACCGTGAGATGTTTCATTTTTATCACTAATACATAAAATGCAATGAAATACTTCTTTATAACTAGTACTACTTTCCATGATAAAGTGTACAAGATGCCATATGTATGGATTGGTTATTTCAACAATACACGTCACATAATTAATATGTATTATGAAATAATAATAATTAATCTACCTGTAACGCGTTTTTGATATTACTTATCTTAGTTAATGATTGATTTAAAAAACATTAATGAATAACTGTAATATTACCAGTTAACAGAAAAGTACTTTTAGATATATTATAAAAATTTAAGACTTCAGCACAGTTGAATAAATTTTCTACAATCACTCCTGTCGATATAAAGGCAGAAACTAATATAAGGCCATCTACTTAGATTCTTGAAAAACATTAAGCAATAATTTACACAAAAAAGTCTGATAAACATTCAACAAATTGTTTTTCCGCGACACAAAGAAACCGCCATCGCGATTACGTAATAACATTGGAGCGGTGATTGCTGATTACGAGTTGCTGGGAATAAAAAGAAAATACTTAACATTATCCCTGTAATCCTCAAAGAAGTAGGCAGAGGTGTATAGTACACTGTCACGTATAATCATTTATACCCCACTATGGAATACGGTGTGAGCCTTATAGTCAAACATCGAGCACAAATCGAGACTCCGAGCCACTATTAGGAATTTGGAGTTAGTTTTCGATTTTTGAAAATGAAGTGTTAATAAATCTGTTGTGCAGTGACCCTAATTATATTTATCGAAGCTTCTCGTATTCACAGTGATTAGGGTGGATCGAGGACTCGTACCGAACAATATGTATATGATCTGAAACTGGCATCATTAAGCGCATCCATTGGGGACGGAAGTCGCTGCAAAGATATATGTCACATAATCATGAATATTCACTATCAGTGTTAAAACTATTTCATATAATGAAATAGGTAATTCCAAGGACATGGCACAAATATTAATGAAACCATATTTCGATATATACTAAATTGCTTTCTCTACATTTTGTCCTAGTAGAACACCAAACAAGTGCTTTCAAAAGATACATTATTTTGATCTTTATCAGAGACACCATTTTCATATATTCAAACAAAATAACGATTCTAGTAGAAACTTTAATATCGAATTACAAGACTAATTCATTTGCATTATGTGCATTATAACAAATTTGAATCACGTCTTAATCTTCTAGCGACTGGACGGCTCTCGACAACTGTGCAGTTAGATCCTCGGAGTTTCAAGGAACCGAGCGCTCTAAGATTTTATCACTTTTTATGATGCCTCTGTCTTCATTTGTATTAATTTATGGAAGACATGTAAATGTTGGAATCATCTTACACGACAATGTCATTCTCGGAAACCTAAATAATATTCAGAAATGTACGTTTATGTAACGGTCGACTCGTTACGTTTGCTTGCACTTGAAACACACACACACACGCACACCCATACGCACGCACATAGACACATACACACACGGTGCACGTGTGATCAAATGCGAGTGACAAAGCGATCACAATTTGACCTCGTCTCGAAACTGGGTTAATGTATCTGTAATGTGGGACAGGCGAGTTTTGACTCGAATAGAATATTTCCTTGCGTCAAACAGAAAACACCGGAGCCACTTGTTTAAAATCAACCTTGACAGACATTCATAATTACATTTGCACCCGTATGTCATTACAAATGTGTTGGATCATCTAAGTATTCGTCTTGGCAAGTGTTCTCTGGAAATCTAAACCCATCCAAAGTGGAATCGTTATAGAAGAAATATAATTTGCACAAGAAACGCGCGACCTTCATACATATTACTACAAAAGTCTGGATGACACGTCATGCGCTGCACGAAAATCATACTAAATATGATGACCTACTTTTGTTTGAAGCAAGAGTAAAATGAATTTGTTAAATTTACTTCGATAACGAATTCTATAATGAAAAGTGGGTTGGGGATAGAGAAAATAAGAAACGAAGAGCTTAACATGTTGAATGGCATCAAACCATAGAAATTCATTCCGGCTGACATCGGGCAAGGCCGATCAATCACGCGAGAAAACGCCCGAGTAATGGGCTCCTCATGACCCTTGCGAAAAAACACCACAACCTATTTACCGCGTTAAATAACGCAAAAAGTATCCGCAAGAGTGCCGTGCAATTAATCATGACCGCCGGGAGAATATTCACATAATCATTGTACCTCGGAACGAGAGCGAAACTTATTTGTTCGGAAACGTCCTCTTCCATTTATCAACTCCCATAATCAGCTAATGTAAACAATTTCTTACGTACTCGTCTCCCGACTCGACCGCCCCAGCTAACTTTAATGTGTTTCCCTGATATAAAAAAAAAACTTTATGACCGACCTCCCAGTCAAAGTATTACCTAACTTAAAAAAAATATCCTTTTATGGCGCGACGATACACTAAATATGTACAGTGCTGTTGTTATCTCATTAGTTTCTGTGACAAAAATACTGCAAGCATGCGAAGAAACAAAGAAAGTAACTGTTTCAGAATCCATCCATTGAAATAAATACACGATTGTTCTCAATTCAGGTAATATTCGGTTACAAAGCGATGGTCACCTGGCGAACCGTTGCGACATTGTTACGGTCAGAGCCTAGTCCGT
Organism: Elbella merops; assembly: GCA_018244855.1. Classification (NCBI taxonomy): domain Eukaryota; kingdom Metazoa; phylum Arthropoda; class Insecta; order Lepidoptera; family Hesperiidae; genus Elbella; species Elbella merops. The sequence goes on from DWMG01000655.1 coordinate 8,547, forward strand.
CGATAAAGGAAGGTACAATTCCAATAGCTTCCGTGACATTATGAACGATGATATCTAGTTTCGCTTCACGTTTTCTCCTCCCTAGCTCGCCACCGGATTACGTTTTCCTCGTAAACTTATTATTTGTGAAGATGAACTTCGAATGAGGAAAAGGTGAAATTTTAACGAGTATTTCCCGTTAGCCGTTGAGTCGAGATCGAATTATTCGAAGCTATCAGCGCTCCAACAATTTGTCGGAATCTGCGCGATTTAACGTTTTTTAATTATCAAGTTTCGGTGTCGATGAATTTTGTTGCCGTCGGTGAAGTTTGTTGAATGTTTTGGACGAGGAACCTCTGACAGACGTAGCGGAGTATTATGAATATTGAACGTCCGGAGCGATCGAGTGTGACACGACATGAATATTAACCGATACGATCGAATCACATCAAACTGCGCTCAGCATGTCTAATCTGTAATCTGTTCCACAGTACGTCGGCTAGCGTGGATTGTTTTTCCATTGATGGTGATCCCGTGCCACATGAAAATGTTCGTTCGCGGTGTTGATTGAATTCGGGACCTTTCAAAGGGTTAATTAAGTGAAGTGTTTTACGAATAATATTGTAGATTGTCTTTTTAATATTGTGTGTTGAAATTACGCTTTGACCATAGCGTCCAGTGTTGATAAGAAGTGCAGGGTGGTAGCTGGTATGCATATGTGCTATGAGAGGCCTGGTCTCGTCACCGCCTTGAACGGAGGCGTTGGGTATGTATCTTACATTTTTATATTACGGTTTGTTTGACATTCTAGAAGTTTTTGTTACAACTGTTTAAATTGTTTCTATCTTTGCTTTAAATTTATCCTTTGTTATATTAAATTTATTATTATTGAATTTAAATATGTTTACACTATATTCATTCGAGTAATTTTCTACAAACATATAAAAATTATATTATCCGTGTATTACATAGGATTTAACGATTTGTTTAATTTTACAATATACTCGTGTTGTACAAATACCTTGTACAACACTCATACCTTGATATGATGACTTTCCATTAAATTATAAACTTCATTTCATAAACATTGATTAGTTGAATTATAATTCAAGGGCATATTCAGATCGGACAGAGTTCAATTGGCACGTTAGTATGTTTGAGTATAAGTTTTTGCTCATTAAATTTTGTTACTACGCTAATATATGTATGTTGTTAACGAAACTAGGTATAATACGGCTTAAGATTAACCAAAACACGTTTATTTATTATTACTATACACATATTTCCATATAAATCTTGCAAAATAAGAGGATATTTACGTATCAGCGAGGTTAATAAATTCTCAGGTCTATTATTTAACCGGTTCATTAAGTATTATTAGTTTTCCTAGAAACGTGTGCCAGTATAGTATATTTATAAACTGTGGTTTTATCTTAATATTTGGACGTGATGTTTGCGAGGCGTTTGGAAATAAATCTTAGAATTATTGAATTGTAATCGATCAATTCCATCGTCTCGGCTCTTCAGCCTGACGTCAAGCGTTAAACGTTTATCGTTTTCATTCGCTATAAAGTTGTGGAAAACAATAAGTCCGTAAGTTTACGAGGCATTAACATACTGCTGGCCGCTGGGTCCCTTTTGATAGTCGCGATTAACAACAGTTGCGATATCAACTGAGTGCGGTGATTGAAATTTTTTAATTATTTTTCAAAGCGTGTTCGTGTATTACGACAGTGTTGTAATCACGATTAATTATTGTCGGCATGCGAAGCTGAGAATTATTGATTTGATTTGTACGACTATGCACAGACGAAGAATCGATAAGGGGCCGAATTATTTCTGATTCGTTTCAAGTTGAATTAGTTTGGTGTGTTAAATATCACCAATATCCTCTGTGACATTTCTCTCTTCGGGTTACATTTTGTACTTATTGCATTGTTTTTAATTTTCCCTCTCTCTTTTGTTTCAAGTTTGTTAATGTTTCGTTAATATTAAAATGAACTGTCTTCAGTGTTTCTTTAAAAAGTTATTTTCGAACTTTCTTAGTTGTCGTTTTGAACTTCTGTGGTATCAAAATTATATTTATTTAATGTCTATTGAAACCAATTGTCGCTAGGGTTTGGATCGCTTTGACATCTAACTTCTATATAACGAGTTTAATATTATATATATCGAAATAATTATCGAAACTCCTTGACGAGTCTGTACAGACGTTGACTTATTTTTAACAATGTCCTGAAATAAATAAGTCAATAGAAATATGTATATGATTCCAATGTTTTGTTTGTATTAATTTTGTAAGCATCGTCTGTATTTCGAGAGTAGCGACAAAAGACACCTAAAGAGGTAAATAGCGATATACACAGGAAACGTTTGTACGAAAATGCACTATCGTGTTGAAAAGCGGATCAATGACAATCCAATCCAATAAGGCGTACGGCTTAAGTTATCCTTTGAGCTCATTGTATAGATAGATGTATACTGCGCCCGATCTGCAGTCCGCGTAGACAATAAAACTTTTACACCAGCTAGACATACTCAATATCTAAAATTACAATTACAATTCGAGTTGGTGCCATTCAAGTACTTGGTGATGTCCAGCTGTGATGTACGTATTTACGGGTGCGTTTATACCAGATTGAGCTTATCTTCCTCGCGGCGAACTTTTTCTCCATATTTCGGGTGACATAATTTCTTTATTTTTTTTATACTTTTCTCCAGCGCTTATGGCGCCATTTGAAACTTATACGTATAAGCTATTGATATTTAATATTAATGTAAAATTATGGTAGATTGAAATATATTACATCCGTAATAGGAAAATGTCGATCGTTTTTAATATTGTTCAATATAAGCAGAACGTTACCAATATTTAAATGTAAATCATTATAGAAGCGACTATAAATATTACAGGCGATCATTTAACTCGAAATAAAATTGAGTTATAAAACTCTCGACTTTTACTCAATTGAATATTAATTATCGTGAAAATGTTGTAGAACTGCTCAATGCGTTCAATGGTGCTTGTGACGTAAAAAAATCTCAGTTTATTGACGGCGTGTGAAGTGTGAGATGGTTTGTATATTTTCGCAATGACTTTTCACTCATTCATCGTTTATCGTCATTTGTTACCGAGAACAATAACACTACTACGTGTGATAGAGACCGTCGAAATTGGTCCGCTGTGGCTTAATGTAACCAATGAAAAATATATTAAAATCGATTGATCTATATATACAATCAAATCTGTGTAATATTCTACATAATAGTATTCTAATTTTAAGCATAATCTCTGTTTATAAGTCCCTTATCCAATATCTTCATATGCTGTGTATTTTAACGTTTTATTAAATATTACACTGTCAATATTGTTCATCCCATACTAAAAAAAGCCAAGAGAATTGATTAAAAATATTAATTAAGTTTTCCAATGACATCTGGCCGGACACGTAGCCCGCTCCAATACACCATAGATAGGTACGTAGCCTACGAGCAAACAAAACTGCAATTTAACCAATTACGACGCTAAATAAGATTATAAAGTGACTGGAATTAATGTATCCGGAGTGCGTTCGGATCTTTGGTGGGACATTTTCACCTGTACCCGCATGATAATAAGGTTGATTATGATCCTGCCGAGGCGAATTAAACAACAAGATTTCGGTTTAAATTTTCATTTGTATTATAAAAGCAGTAGAGTTGAGAATGTCGAGGAAACGATAGGCGAGGTTTTCGTGGAGTTTGCATTGTGATGGCGGTGTTGAAATTTTCGCCTTTATTGCGATCGCGATAAGGTTCAATTTCTCGGGCGCGAAGATAGGGCGTTCGGTGCCAAGTCGAGAATAAAAAAAGATGCAAGCAATGGCGCTAGAATTGTTTATACAGCGGTCATAATTCAGGAAAAAAACAAGCGAAGAATAAGTAATAGTCTCTATAATACTCGACTCCGAGTAAAGGCTTTAGCGTGGTTATTTTTAATGCAGTCCCCGGTTTTATTAGTTGAACGGTTAACTGCCGGAGCTTTGTAATGTTACAGTTATTGCCTGTAACGTTACATCTTATTTATGTTGGAGTGACGACGCATTTAACACTTGCATATTTATTACGTAGGTAATAATAAGTTATGATTCAAATCTAGAGTTGTTCATTTAATGGTACAAAGAAATTAGGTATATATAATGCGGATGATAAAAAAACCGCGCGAGAACATTTTTCATTGTGAATTGTTTGGCGTGTTTTATGATTGGAGTTATGTGATACATATTTTGTTCATCTATTAAGTGAGAGCGGTTGTAATGAAATTATATTTGAACTGTGGATGTTGTAGAATCTTAATATTATGTATGTATGTCTGTTAAATTATAACTATATATTTATACTTGTATTATTATATATGTATGTATGTATATATCGCATATTAATAAATATGTTTAATGTAATATGTATGTACTCGTGTTTATATTAAATATTTGTTATAGGTACGTTGTTAAAATTAAGATGTGCCTACCCCAACTTCTCATCATCACCTGGGTTGACTGGTAGAAAATGCCACTTGGCATTAAGTCCGCCTTTTGTAACCTACAATAAAGGATAAACAAATAAATAAATATTCTACCTAATTATCTATTGTCTCTCCATATTTGTAAGGAGTGTTAAGAGTGTCTGATTTACTTGTGCGTAACTGGCATTTATTTCTGTAACTTAAAAATAGTTAATATGATCCGCTTCATTCCGTTTGTCCCTACTAAAGCTGTATTGTAATGATTATTATAGAAAAAAGTGCAAGCAGATGACTGGACACGTGTACGTGTCACCTGGAGGAGTACTTCGCATTATCTTTTTCTAACGTGAAGTAAATTTTATAGCAACCTGTGTTGCAATCCCCAAGGTCAAGTTGCCGCTTGCAGGTGGCTGCTAGAGGCAGCCATCTTAAACTCCACAAGTTGTATCGCGTCCGTGCCACACTTCGAACAGAACAACTATCGGTTTGCGCTTACTCCATTCACACCAACATTGTATTCACGACATCCATGTACACTCTGTATTTCAGCTCTACTTCATCCAATTAATAAGTTGAAGGCCTATTCGTTCACCTCTCTCCGGGAACACGAAAATACGGCTCTTCGCTGAAAATGAAGTGGCAGTGTACATGTCGTCTCACATAAGAGTTTGTGCATGTTTTCATCGTCTTAACCATTTATTTCATTCCATAGCGTGTTAACAGTCCCTATTGCAAGTAACAAGTATCTCAAACATGTGATGCTTAGTGGAGGGCATACCCTCGATGAGGAAGTACTATATTCAGTTAATGAATAGGCCGGTGCGTGTCGCTAGACAGATGGATTAATCTTGCAAGTATCTCATCTGATAATTCATATCGCCCTCTCAGATACTTTAGTCTTTCGTTTTAAGGGGTCAAACCAACGTTTATACATTTAGTCCTACCGGGGCAGAAGACCAGATCTTGTCTTAACAGACGACATGAGTACTCACAATTAGTGACGTTGTCGTAGCTCAGTCATTCACCACTCCAACGCTCCAGCGCGCTCGGGACGGGGTCGGTCGCACCCCGCCAGGTGCAGCTAGCGATGTAAAATGTAAATGTCGAAATACCAAACAACACCCTTAGGTACAAAAATATATTTATTTATTCGAATCTTTAATTGCTATATTTACTCTTTGGTCTTTAACGTTTGGCAGCTCGTTTTATCTAAAGCTGAGTCCTGGTCTGCTTTCATTTCGACGTCATTCTTTTCCGCGGGCGCCTCCGCGTCCTTCTCCGTTTGAAGCGGCTTCTTGATCGATTGTTTCATAATCAGTCTTCTAGTCAGCAAGTAACATAGAGACTGTATAATCGCCAGAAAGATGCCGGGCAGCAGCCAAGCGTCGGGGACCGTAGATATAGTTTTTGCGTACAGAAGAGAATACAGAGGCGACGACAGAGTTTGAGTGGCGGACTCCAGGGCGCCCATCACGCTGTAAATCTTGCCTGAAACAAAAATGTAATTAAATTTGGCTAGTTAAATTGTTTACTACGATAATGAGCAAGCCTTATAAAGTTTGTCTATGTTCAAAACATAATAAATATCACGCCAAAGTAAACTCGCCAGGGCGCGCAATTTTGCGTGCTGTGCCGAGTTCACTGCTGGCAGTTACACGACGTTTTCTACATTTAGCTTCCATTATTGTACATAAATATGTAAGGTTACAACTTCTCAAAGCCTTTCACTAAATATGAAAATGTAAGCGCCTTACCCTGTTCGTTCGGCAAGATTTGTTTATTTAGTATCGGTCGCTGCACCACCTGCGAGCCCTGAGCGATTATCCCCACCAGTGGCACTGGATAATGACGGAATCACGTTATTTTAAATTCGCCGGATGATGATCATAGCATCCATGTGGGTATATACATATATAATGATTGGAAAGAAACTGATTTATTATTATTATTATTTTAATTTTGTTCCTGCTGAAGTACAATATTTTCGGTATTATTAAGATTGGCGGCAGTTCGTGAAGACCACGGACAGGTTCGAAATTAGTCAGGATAAATTTAAAAATATATATGTATATATTAGAATAGTCGGGATGTAGTTTAATTATGTATGTCGTCAGTAAGGATCCGTCGAGTAGTATCCGTAATACATAAAAAATATATAAAAAAAATACTCGGGGTCGAAAAGGGTGCGACGGCGATTCCGCATACCAAAAAGTTTCCGTCCGAGGTCGACTTCTACATTTTAACACGTTTATATTAGCTTGGGTTGTATGTATCTGACGGAATCTTTGAGCTCAATTTTCACCGGTTTCTAAATGTCTGATCAACGTGAAACTTTGCACACGTCTCAAGGACCGATGACAATGCAATAATTCAATAAAAAAACAGGAACTTTAATTAATTTACTAGACGTGTGGAAAAATGGCTGATCGCGTTTTAATTGTGTCAGTATTTCGGATCAATTCCTGTTGATCGATCATACGGAGACCACTGAGTGCTTCTTTCTTAAAAAATCTAAAATTAATTAATTCCCTAATTTATGAGTTTGTTACAGACTAAAAATAAAAAAAAAATATTGTTCGATGTTCTACTACTGTAATATTAAACTCTTTGTCAGTAAGAATTATTTTCTAGTTTTTAGTTCGGTTAGCAATAAAAGCGTGATTTTTTAGTTTTTTTTAACTATTATTTATTTAAATATACTCTTTCATTTTAGGCACATATAACATTAAAAATATTCGTTGATTTATATGACTTATAGGTAATATTTGATGGTGAATGGTGTTCATTATGTATAAATCGTCTAATAGTGACGTTACGGAATCTCAAACATACAGCCGAATACTAAAGTAACAAACTATAATGAGGTGCATATATTAATATGGTTAAACAATTTTAATATTTTCGAGTCAACAGCATAAAAAAGAAATGTTAATAAGTCACAAAAGTAGATCATAACCTTGCAAATAAAAAAGAAACAGAGCGTAAACATTTCATTTCCCGCCAAAATTGTGCAGACAATTTTAAACATTACAGATATATTCGGAGCAATAAACCCGGACCACAGACCACAGATAATTAAACCATCTAACTTTAAAGCTTATTATTATACAGTATTATATTAATAACCACTGTATTACGTTACTCGTCCGTACGAAGTATCAAAATAACAAGCGACCGACGAAAAGTAACCGATAAAAATCATAATGATTAAAAGTAAAAGGCGTAGTGTTGGTTGTTTGGTGAAAATGAGAGTAGAACCGCAGAACCGGCACGGATATTATTATCCGGTAGTTGGATCTTATTACTGCTTTTACATGTTGTTATGTTGGTAACGCAATAATGCTGGTAATAAGAAACTGCTTTAATCTTATATCGTTGAGCATTTCATGTTTTTTTTATTTTATAAAATGTTCTGTAGTCAAAGAGACGTTACATTTTTAAATTTTCAAAAATAAACTGGTTGATACCGTAATACCCATAGCACAAGGTTAATTTTACTATTGTTACTAGTGTCGAATTGGTACTAGTGTAATATCTTTGTTTGTATAACCGTAGTGTCTCGTCACCTATTAGACTGATAAGTGTATATTGTGCGGAATTTGTGTATTTTGTGTGGAAAATAAATTATTATGACACATTTTTTATTTCACCCATAGATTAGGATGTAGGTGGCTTTCTGGAAGTTTCCACCACTCGAGTATACCAAAACTAGCTGCTCCCAGCTGGGACTATGCACTTCTTTGTCATACCTAAGGAGAGAGAAGGAAGCCTATTACGGACGAGACATTCAGACTGCATCTAGTTTAGAAGAGTCTTTTCACCCTTTGCATCAAAAGACAAGCCTTAGCCATTCATCCTTTGACAGATACCGTAGAAAAAATAGGTTAAATGAAACGAGGTCTCTGTAAATGAATCCTTATTTTGAGCGAGTTTAGCGACACACATAAACTATGTGCCTGATTTCTCTGTCTTATTAAGTCTCGCAGCTCAATGGTGGGCTATTGGTTGATGCCTATGCCCAGCAGTGGAAGAATTTACTGTTTATAACTGGTCACTATCGCAACTGCGCGACACCTGAAATGTAATTCACCTCACTGTATCTGAGGGTATCGCAGGAGTGATCATGTCATAATAAGTTTAAAAAAATTAATAAACAACCACAATAAAATAATTAATAAACATCCACTCACACTCGTTATCACAAACTTAATTGATTAATACAACTTCAGAAATCGATTTTGCTTTTTCTTCGTAATTCTGTTCGCCAGTAACATGTTTGTCTGCTTTGACCTCACAGCATAGCGTTAAGATTACGAGAAAAATGTTAGTTCGCTATACATCGCTTCGTTTGCAGTGAACGAACTTTAGTGACACTGTTGAAGGTTGAATGTATACATTACAGTTTATTAGTTTGATGTAAAATGTATTGATCCACCCCATCAAAGGTGTACGACCTCCAATTATCAAGTACTGAATATTTACTATACCTTTATGACAACATTATGACATTGTTTATGAAAATTAAAATATATTGTCATTTATTGTCAGGTTGACTTGGCAAACGTAGCGTAGGACGCCCTCTAGCCAGGTGGAGTGACGATATACGCAAAGTGGCTGGCAGTAGTTGGATGCGAGCTGAAGATCGAGTTCAGTGGCGTGCTATTGGAGAGGCCTATGTCCAGCAGTGGACGGGAGTAGGCTGATAATGATGAAAGGTTGACTGCATAAATAATTCTAAGTCGCCCTTTAAATTCAAGATATCGCTAGGCTCACTTCCATCGGATGGTGTCAGTTGTTTTGGAGTTGGAAATTGAACAGATATCACATATTCATGACTATAGAAAATCTATTCGTAGCAGTAAAGCTATTTTAACGGGTACAAATTAAAAATAATTGTAGATATGTACATATATAATACACAATCTATACATATACTTTGCCCCTGCGGGGAAATACGGCGTTATGTTATGTATAGGAAATAAACTTGTTTAATATAAATTAATGACTACTGTGCACATAAACTATATACTTCTGCATATATAAATCAAAAGCTACTATATATATAAATTAATGGTTACTGATTGATTCACACGTATAATCGTGACAGTCACTTATTCACTTTAAATGACCAGTG
>DWMG01000656.1:0-18160 GCA_018244855.1 Elbella merops
GTGGAAGAAATACGACAGGTCTGCAAGGTTAGATATTTGGCACTCCACGCTCGCTGCCTACCCCGTAAGGGACTTAGCGTGAAGATATGTATGTATGTACATACATCTAGTCCTGTACTCCCTATAGAAATATTTCTCGGATTTTTCTTAATCTGATCTCGAACAATAGAGTTATAAAAATATTCATAACATTATTGTTTTTTTGTTTGGAAGAGAACTTCTAATGATGAATTAAAGAATATTAAAAAAAATCGAAATATTTCTCACCCGTTTCTCCCTCCTGTTGTCGTAACATTGGTAAGTTTTCAGTTCAGTTTCGAGCGCGTCGATCGTTTTCTGCGACGTTTGCCACAACACGTGCAGCGAATCTCGCTCCTGGGGAAAGTACTTAGTTCAATATCATCATCGTCATCATTAGCCTCTAGGCGTGCACTGTGGGACATAGGTCTCCCTTAATCGGTGCCACTCCTTCCGGTCCTGGGCCTTCCGAATACAGCAGCTTCACACTGTCTTCAGCAGATCGTCAGACCATAGGTAATATAAACGCGTCAAATATTTTTTAAATAAAAGGCGGTGGATTCCGGTAGCGACGTTTCTTGTCATGCCGTTTCGTGAATGTATCTAATTAATAACTCCCTATATTTCAGTATGAATAAATGGAACAAGATAACAGAATTTTAGTTTTGTAACATAATAGAAGGGTATTTTATTTATTTTATGGGAATGATGACTGCCTCGTTGGACAAGTGAATGCAACTGCAATTGATGATTAGGAGCGCCTGAGTTCGAACCTTGCGTAGGATCCTACTGGGTTTTTCAAATTTGAATTTCCTAGGTATCTCGGAGTCTGTTTCTGTGCCCGGTGCATGGCAATAGGCACACCTTTTAGTCCGTGGTGAGACATATGACGTGTCTGCCAAATCGTGGCAGTGCAGTATACAGCTCTGTCCACGCCTTCGAGGAAATACTGGTGTGATGATTTATGTTTCACCTTAAAATTGAAACCCATCTCGATATTGAATTTTAATAAAATAGATACATCACTATGAACATGATAATCTAACGGACAGATTGTGTATTAGCTTCGCATTTTTACAATAATATAGATTGACTGCCTCATCGGTCGAGTGGTTGCAAGCGCGACTGCTGATGGGGAGGTCCTGGGTTCAAATACCGATCCGGATAGTATTGGATTTTTGTACTTAAGAATTTCTAGTACTGACTCGGAGTCTGGATCTGAGTCCAGTGTTTAACAGTAGGCTCACCACCTATTCCAAGGGACCTAAACGTAACTGGTCGAACGTGGGAGTGTAGTACTCTCCCTTTGGAGATTATAGGCGTGATGTTACGTTATATGGATTTAACATAAAATTGAATAAATTTACCTTGGTCAATAAGGACACCTGTTTTTTGAGTTCCTCCAACACTTGAGCCTGATCGTTTTCCAAGGCGTATTGTGAACTCTGTAATTTTTCTTTCAACAGCGACCCTACTTGTTGAGACAATTTTTGATTGTCCGATATCAATGTTCTTATTTCCTGTTCCACTACGATTTGATTTTGCTATAAATAATAAAATTAAAATAAGAACAATGTTACCCACACAAGTACTTGGAAATTAACAATACTTTCTCTTTTGTATGTGGCTAATATAATTGGTACATTTATCAAAATAACTTTAAAAATAAAGAACACAATTATTTAAAGTTCTTAAATATTTTAAAAACTACATTACCCTATAAAAATCGACTTCCTTTTGTAATTCTTCTAATGTAGGATTTTCCATTATAATAAACATACATTGATAATTTTAAATGTAGATAAATAATGAACGCATTCCTCGTGTAACGCTGATTACATTTAAACTAAATAAGTACTTAAAACAAGACAGATTTTCCTAAGACTTTCTAACATGCGTCGAATTGTTTACATTTCGCGGGATTAAACGTCACAAATGTTGCTTAGCAACGGCTCATTATACGTTCATTAAAATGTGTAAACCCATGATTAACTTCTTTATAGGATCTTTATTTATCTATTAATAAAATTAATTTTTCAATATACCTATAGCATTTTAATATACCTATAGCATGTTAAACCTCTGGATAATAATTAACTTTTTAGTAAATTATGGTATAGTAAAATATACTCCTTTCCAAATACTTTCCAAATAAGGTAAAGAGGTAAAAAATTGGTTGTGGTTCGCTACATTTTTGGTTTTGATATATTTGAAAGACAGGTAAAATATTAATAAGCCTAAATGGAACAGTATGACGAATGCAAGTGACGATATTTTAAAGTCGTCTATTCTATATAAACATTGATTTATACAATAAGTGCCAATTTGGCTACATGTGACCAAAATTCCTTTTTAAATATTTATCTTATACGCCCTAATTAATATCTTATTAATATATGAACCCTAAATTCATCAGAGTTCTTTAATATTATTGAACGTATATTATAATGTCACCGATGACAACACTGACCCAGAAGAAAAAAATTGACATTGATGTTTGACCACCGATTAACATTATCACTGCAATCGGCAAAATCAGTTAATCCGGCTTATTTATAGCTTATACTCTGAAAAATGTGAATCAAGATAACAAATTGATATTTTGAAAATTTTTACGGACGTCTAACATAATAATGTCTAGGTATAAATTAACATTAATGGCTTACATATTTTCGTTAGAGCTGAAAATATAGACCGATTATACATACGTTGTTTTTGTTCATTGTAATTATTATCAATTTTTTCTTTTTTTTTTCTTTAAGCCTTTATATAGATATCACAGATGACCAGTGGCCCTTAGTTTATGACGATAAATATAATGTGTCGTTTTTGGGATTCGAGAAATTTCATGTTTTCGATGCGAAGAAATGGCGCAACATAATTCGGGTATGTAACTATGAACAGAATACTAGAGACAAGGCTTTCTAATAAATATATAAAACGGAGAAATATATTTGCTGATCGACGATGACTGCAAATAAGAATCATTTTCTGCTTAAGATTTTTTGTTTTGGCTTGAAATTAAACATCATAATATAACACAATTTTATTTGAGATAATACAGACAATACCCGAAAATTTTAATATTGGGATTATTATTGAATCTGTTAATTCATATTATTATTATTATTACTATGTTACTTAACATTCATGATGATAATGATACAGGAGATAAGTGAGTCACATCCATACACTGTAATTGATATAAAAGGGGCTTAGCCTTATAATTCAGCAAGGTAATGCTGCCAGTGTTTTGGGAACCATGCCTCACAAGGACATTTTACATAGACTTTTTTTTATAAATATTGTATTATTTACAATATTATTATTATTTTCAAAATGATTATTAGAAATTATTGATTAAATGAAAGTACAGAAAAGTACATAACACAAATTGTTTGGTCTCAAATTTAAAATGTTCATAGTAAATTTATTTTTCAGTACTTGAAAGATGCCAATTTTATAACCAGTGAACATCTTGTGAAACCTGTTGAAGCTAAGCAGAAGGATTTACTATTGGTCCACACCAAGAAGTATCTGAAGTCTTTGAAAGTAAGTCTTGCATTTGTGGCATTTTTTATTATCCTTATAAAAATTTTGTTATGTTCTAACTTGCATTCCCTAATTCGATTTTCTAGTAGAAATTGCTAGTAGTGATATGAAGTCTCGATCTGTGCCTGGTTTATGGCAATAGGCTCACCACTTATTCCATGGGTCGTAAAACGTAATTTTTCTGCACTCCTGTGCCTACCCTATCAGAGATTACAGGTGTGATGTTAGATTTTAATATTTATTTATGTTTTCAGTGGAGTACAAAAGTGGCAATGATTGCAGAGGTCCCAATAGTCGCCTGCCTGCCCAATATACTGGTACAACATGCATATTTGAAACCAATGAGGTAAAATAGCTGTTGAATTTCCCTAAATGTTAATTAATGAATTAATAAATTTTTCTAATGTGACTCCTTGATAACTGTCATGCATGTAACTTTACTACAGTCTTAGAATGTTACAAAGTAGTGACATAACTGAGAATTTAAGATAAATTGAAATTTACTTAAGATGGCTTAGTGATGAGGTATTAAAATAATGATTTACTATTATTATTATGTATTGTGACTGTCAGCCATATTTTGACATGCAACCACAATCCCTTTGTAGATTATTTGAAAGGTCATGTGAGAATCTGGGCATTACTTTTGCAAACTTTTGGTATGCACAAGACAGATTCATTGAATTGTAATAACCATTTTAAAGGAAGCCTGGGTTTTTAAAACCTCACTTTTTACAGATTACAGACTGGTGGATCTGTATTAGCAGGAAAACTAGCTTTAGAAAGGGGTTGGGCTATTAATGTTGGGGGTGGATTTCACCATTGTAGTGGTGGGCGCGGCGGCGGATTCTGCCCTTATGCGGATATAACATTACTTATAAAGAATCTTGTGGAGCACACAGATGTGCAGAATGCCATGATAGTGGATTTAGATGCTCATCAGGTACAAATATAAATATACAAATATAGTTTTATTCCTGTATCTATAATCATATAAAAGCTCCTGTGGTTACTGGAGCCCTATATTATGAGGAATAAATCAAAAATGTAAAATAACCTGTCTAAAGTGGAAATGTGTTGGTAACTCCTCTGTGCTGCATATATCTTTAGAAGATGACGACCTCTTCTCATAATAGGCGGTCTGAATTCTTTGCTATCAAAATAAAACATTTTGATACTTAGGATACTTTATTCAATGGTAATAACTTTATTCAGGGTAATGGCTACCAACGCGACTTTATGGGCGTGCCTGAAGTGTATATAATGGATATGTACAACAGGCACATATACCCACGCGATGAGGAGGCCAAGCGTGCGATACGCCGGAAGATTGAGCTGGGTCACAAGGTTGAGGACTTGGAGTACATGCTCAAACTGAGGAAGTAAGGCTTCATAGATGGTAACATTCTCACATAGAACTATGTAAGGTTTCTTGAGGAATATCTGCAAAAAAGGTATATTGGCTACTAGATGTTAAGTGGACATTGTACATATGAAAGACTGAAATCTGTCATTGAAACATTTGTCTCTGTATTTTTAAATGTTTTCTCTAACAAAATATATAGAATAGGTCAAATGTATTTTATTTGGCTACAGGAACTTGAAGGCTGCACTGGATGAATTCAAACCAGACATTCTGGTGTACAATGCAGGAACTGACATATTGGACTCTGATCCTCTGGGCCACATGAGCATCAGTGAAGTAGTAAGTTTTATTTTTGTTCTATAAATAACAGACAGACAGTTGTGAATGCTGATAAATTAGTCCATGTTAAAAAAAAATCAGAATAAAAAATATAAAGTTGATTTTATTGCTGGTGGCAGGTGAGAAATTTCCAATATATTCTGTGACCCCTTAAATCATCATCATCATCATCATCATCATCATCAGCCTATCTCAGGCCACTGCTGGACATATGCACATTTTTTTAAAAAGACCAGCTATAGCTTACAATGACATGTAAATGATAAATGTGAATAAAACAATTGTTTTTCTTTGCATTCACATTGTTATTTCCAATTCTCGATTGTCTCATTTTCTCTTGACTCATTTTTCTTTAATAATTTCCGCATTTCCTTAATATTTAATGCAATAAATACTTTAACACACCATAATTAATATTTCCAGGGAATCATCAAACGGGATGAATTTGTGTTTGAAATATGTAAAAAGCAACATATTCCAGTTGTGATGCTTACCAGTGGTGGGTACCTCAGGAAGACCGCTAGGATCATAGCAGACTCTATAATGAACCTAAAGTCTAAGGGCCTCATCTCTGGGAAGAATGATGTCAAAAGTCATACAGATGTTCACAGCAAAGATTTGGAGACCACTTCACCTCGGCACATGTAATATCTTGATGTATATTATCCAATGGAAAATTTATCAGGGTTACAAACCATTTGTAAAAGACAAGTCTATACATACATGATGACAAATATGTCTTTGTAATGTCATTAGTCAATGTTGTCATTTTCATTATTGTTCTATTTAGAACATTAGGACACAGAGGGGGTAGTAGCTTAAAATACCTATGTTAATCATTTTTATCTAAAATTAGCCAGTTGGCATTACCAGGTTTGTATTTGGGATTGAAATGAATCAAGGAGATTTTGAGAGAGACAATGGATATGATTATGCTTTTTGGCCAATATAAGAAAAACTAATTGATATGAAATTGGTTAAGATATTTCATGTGTGTTTTAGTAACAGTGTGCCAATTGAACAAAATGCTCATTTCTTTCTTGCTATTACTGGTGAAGGTGGAGAATAAAATACAAATGTATGCCATCATAAACCAATCAGATTAGTAGTAGATTGACCTTTATATATTAATAATGACTGGATTGGGTTGTAAATGTGATTTTGGGTACGAGACTTTTTGTAAATGATGAAATGTATCTCGAGACATTACAAGTGGGATATGTGTGATATTTTTCTTATTATTTTATTTTTTTAATGTATTTATTTCATTATAGGCTCGCATTTGGCTGCAATCTCACACAATGGAAAGTGAGATGCAGCCTAGGATGTAGCATACTTTTAGGAAGTGTCTTTTCAATCTTGTCTTATTTAATTGTTATAACAATCTAGTCTAAAAATCGGCACAAAGCAGTTATTTATTAGAAATAGTAAAATGATGAAGAGGTTTTAGAGATTTTTGGAATGAGAAGAAAAGAGATTTTTTTAATAATAGATGATGATGGTGTGATTTTTTGAAGAATATGACGTAGTTTTGGAACTATTGATGTGAAATATGTATGTGTGATATGGCAGAGTGTACTAATTTCAAAAACGGAGAAAGGTAGATTTTATTATTATGTGATATCATCATAATCTTACTAGCTTTGACATTTTATTATGCTATTGCAAAATGTTTTGGTGATATGGCAACACTGTCTGGGTAGATGGAATAAGTCCAACATAGTGGATTTAAAGGTCTAAATGGACTCTAGTGTTGTAGTGAAGTTATGATCTCAAATTAATTATCAGTGCCAAATTTGATTTATGTACTGAAAGCAAATTAAATTTGCGAAGATTTAGATTGATGTTTTTTTATGTCGTAATCAATCAGTATTTACTTATTACAGTACAAATGTATGCATTCATAAATTATTTTATCAATAAATTATATTTCTCCTATCGTAGTTGTTTTTTTAAAATTAAACCAAATCAGTTCAAACTTTTATGCAATATATAAGCTTGAGTATAGATAACATGAGGGCTATGTATACGACATGATTTCTGGAGGTGTCAAAAGTCAAGATGTACAAGCTTGATGTTATTTTTTTTTTAAAGTCAAAACTAACCAACAAAATGAACCGAGAAGAAATTTATTATTGCTTTTACTTAGTCAAATTAGTCCCTGATTGTTTGTAGTCCCCGTTTGATTAGTGGACTAACAAATGCAGAGCTCTTTATTGTGGAAAATAAATATTTAAAGCATTTTCTCATTATTTCTGAACGATCACCGATTCCGCTGTTTTAATGGAAAGAGAAAATCTACATATTCGCATGAGAACAACTAAAACTCAGTATTACTATTGTACTTAATGCATATCTTTCATACCATGCGTTTCTGGATTATTAAACGAAAAAACTTTATACTTAATGCAACGATTACTTCTACTATTGGCGAAATACTATCTATTTGGGGCCTCAATAAGTCACATTTTTTTTTATGTAATTAAATTTATTACGTATCTTTAAACCTGTTCAGTGAATTTTGAATTTACTCTAAATCTAATATATTGCACATGTATTATACACATATCTTAAAAATGTAATATTGCATAATCATTATAGTACTACATAACAAGCAGTGCATAAATTTTCAAATATTTTTATGCCTTCTAATGTTAGCCGAAATATGTATTAACAACGTTAGTTGAAATAGATATTTTTTTCAAATTCGTCAGTGTTAAAGTATCTCTCTAAAAGTATTTCATAATCTGCATGTGTTTTATATAATGCATTATCTAGTAGTGGTATTGAATTGTGAATAATAATCGTCAGTGGGCACGTTGTTGTTCACGACGTCTCTGTAATATTTCTCCTTTTCTTTCTGCTGCAGTGCCAAAAGTTGGTTTTCTTCCATTAGCTGGCGTGCGATTTTTCTGAAATTTTCAATATTGTTATAGTTCTCGTAAAATTTCACGCTATTACGACATTACTACATATAAATGTCGTAAAATAGTTGCAAAATTAGTGTTGCCACTAATATTTCTAATGAATAGTATGTATTGGTAAACTTATTCTACCTTCTTTTTCGTTTATCCTGGATGTCCTGGCGCGCCACCTCGTTCTGTATAGACTTGGACAGCGCTTGCCATTCCGCTTCCATCTTCTCTTCGGCCTCGCGTTTAGCCTGGGTCCATTTGAAAAAAATCATTATTTTTAATGAAGTGAAAAGTGTTTTTCGTATTTTAAAAAAAGCACGTACAGGAAAAACATTCTTATTCATTTTTTTGAATTCTTTGTTGTTGAAGGTCGTGTTCCCTTTGATGAGTTTTGACCGCCTCATTGACGAGCTGTTTCCATTCCATTCTGTCTTCGGCAAGGCTCAGAGAAGCGGTCTTGTCGTTTGATTTTATATCAACCATATTTACATATTTGTTATATATGACCACAGATTAATATATACATATTAGAAATGGGCATTTAAAGTTTATAGTTAAATAAAGAATGAATTTACCTTCGAAGCAGCCATTTGTTCCTTTTGCGCTGCGTAAAATTTCTTCAGTTCTTCTTGGTTCATTCCCTTGTACATGAACCCAATAGCTCTGGATCGTAATAATATGCTTTTTTAGTACAATTAGAGCATTGTACTGTATGTAGGAACAACTACTTTTGATCTAGTACGATTGTTATTTAGGTATACCGATCAAGTCTTTTAGTCTCAGTAAAAAATCGTAACTAATAGCAAAACATTGAATGGTTTCTAATAGCGATTAGGTTTCTGTTCTGAGAATGCAATGATGATAATGTGACTAAATTTCCTGTCACCTGTTTTTGCCCAATGCACTTTTGGCAACATCAGGGTTCTCGGTGAGCATGTCCGAAGTGAGATTGTTGTACATCTCCGCCGTGTTGTCAGCCTCCTCTTGTTCTTTGGTTATCTGCTCCAGCTGTTTCTTCTCGGCCGCCTTTTGTAGAATAATACTTGAATAAAAATCGAGTCAAACAAGTTTATAGAATACGCGTGATGTGTTGCTACGGACATTTGTACTAACAGTCTCATGTGGATCGGACTAGGTTTATGGTCACTTACCATAGTCAACCCGTTTCAGTCGTAAAATGATCAACAAAAGCAATTATGTAGTACTCACCAATGCTTCATTGTAGTGTAAATTGGCCTGACCCAATCTGTACCGACAATCCCTCTCAAGTTTGTCCAACTCGCTGGCTCGGGCATCTCTAGCTTTTATTGCCATCTGTTGAAGACAAAAATCGGCAGATTAGGAAAAAGGTGATTAAGAAACTAAAACAGATTCTCCATAGACATTACATGTATTTTTCGCACTAATCAGTATTGTTAAAGCGTCTTAGTTTTGAAGAGTCGCCAGAAATCAAATAAACCAGGCCTTCCAATTCCGTCTTTAATTAACTTACCTATGACGGATTCAATTAAAACTTCAAATTTCGGTTTTCAAACTATTTTGCTTAGGATACAAGCCACCTTACATCTGGTGATTTGGTAGTCTGTTTGTACAGTTCAATTAGCAGCTTTATGATGCTTATGATGATAGCAGCTTTATGATTGGACTTTCGAGGAAACATTAACTTACAATTAGATAATGTTTTCTCTTAAGGAGTCTTATGAGTTTATAAAGAAACTGTCAATATTATTTCTTGTAATTTGCATAATTTTGTAGTAACGTACCATGTAAGCTGCTTCTGCTTTCATCCGTTCTTCCTCCGCAGCCTTCCTCTCCTGCACTTGCTGCTCCAGCCATGCATTTTTCTGCGCTGCCATTATCTTCTTACGCTCGTCGTAATTTAGGTCTTCTCCTTCGAATCTGGTTGTGATTAGTTTCTTATCAATATTGCAAAAAAAAACGTAACTTCACACCTGTAATCCCCGTAGAGGTAGGCAGAGGAATGCAGAACACTCCCACGTTTCACCGGTTACGTTTACGTCCCACTATGGAATAGGTGGTTAGCCAATTGCCATGCATCGGGCACATGCCCAGACTCCGAACCACTACCATAAAATCTAAATTAGAAAATTTTTGTAGTGTTTGACCCGGGAATCAAACCCGGGACGTCCCGATCGGCAGTCGCACTTGCAACCAACACGGCCAACAAGGCAGTCGATTTTCCAATTAAATGTTCAAATAAAAAGTTTTAATTAAACTGAACATATTCTCACACCAGTACACCCAGTGATCTGATGATAAACAATAACGTAAAATATAATTAGTATAATTTTTTGTGCGGTGATATTTACACATTTGTTCAAACTAACCCACGAACTTGTTAAAGAAAATTAGAAGTTCGTGTTTCAAACGATTAATTATAATTAGTACATATATACACACATCGTACATACGAGTATGTATCAGGTTCAAGTGTCAAATACACCTTCAAGCTTAAGTATCACTGTGGTAGACGAAATAAACGTATGTAAACATGAAACTCAAATCTTTCGCGCCCACTTTTCTCTCGCACGAAGATACAGTAATCGTTTGCCTGTTTAATATGACGATTAATTTTAATTGCTTACGATAAACACAGGGCATTGATTTTTTTGTTCTTACTGACCTAAAATGCTTCGACTACTTTCAACTATCTTGATATACGCAAGTCGGTATAAGAAAATTCTGACCCCCATCAACTAGTATCTGATCGATTACGGCACTGTGTTTGAACCATCAAAGTTGAATAACGATGGTCTAATTGCACACACACATTTCTTGTTAAGGAACACATGCAAACACCCAATTTGTGTGCTGTTTAAACTTTACACCGAGATTCATTCGATCGCTTTTGATGTGAAAATTGTGTCGGCGCGTTTCAACGTAAAAACACAAATATGCCATTCAATTAATCAATCGTTGATTTACGCTCCCGATACTGTTTATATATGGTAGATACGTACGTTCCCTGACGTTTCGTGTTTTACGTAATTGGCGTATTTTGTGTGTAAGCTTGTTACATATATTAAATATTTGCTTTAGTTTTATTCGGTTGAAATTGCGCGATTTTCTTTATCGAAGATACATATGTACATACATAGTTCTGCCGAAATGAAGAACTCGGTAGTGTTTTTTTTACCTTCATCAAAGTAAATTCTACACTTCATATAATTCAAAGGACCGTAAAAAATACGCATATTTTTTTTTTATTGAGAAAACCAAAATTGTGGATACGTAAGTATAGTAATGTATCTTTATTTTACAAGAATGGTTATTAATTTTTTTTATAGTAAACAAAGTACGAAAATGATAAAATTATAATACGACAATTTTCGCAATAATAATAATTTTGTCGTTCATGACCGTTTACGCCGCCTAGTTACTGAAAATTAAGTCACAAAATTTGACCATTTTCAGTTGAAGATTAGAGAAGTCAAAGGCATCAACGTCCCAAGGGGATTTCAGAAAACAGCAGTTCTGACTCTTCGTGTTATAGGACATCCAAATACTTCATTTCAACTAAACCCCCGGGAATAGAACCTTTACCGCGGCAGTCTTCAGCTCGTCTCGACAAAGGAATTGTACTTTCATAGTTTCAAAACTCAATTGATATAAACATAGCCAACTTTCCAGTATAAATAATATAATATAATATATAGGGTATATACATAATATATAGGGTGAACATTCTAGAAGAAATCTTGATATCCTTTCATAAAAATATTTTTACTGATGAAATTTAATTTCTCTTTCAGCTACGTCACAGATAGAATACAGAGGTATGAGGAGCAGAGTAACCACGCGTCTTGCAAGAAACGCATTCACAAAATATGACATTGTGAAATGCTATGCAGATAGGAGGAATCATCAGGCCATAGGTTTTAATAAAACGGCATAACTTGCGACCCGGAAAAAAAAATTTCAAAATTTCGAGATGGAATAATTTCTTGAATTGGAAACCAAAATTAACACCAGAAGTCGCTTCAACCGGTTTAAAAGTCTTTATCTGAAGGTTTTTTGGCTGACTGCCTCGTTGGTCGAGTGGTTGCAAGCGCGACTGCCAATCACGGCGTCCTGGGTTCAAATCCCGGGTCGGGTACTATTGGAATTTTCTAATTTAGAATTTCTAGTAGTGACTCGGAGTCTGGATCGGTGCCCGCTGTATGGCAATAGGCTCAACACCTATTCCATGGGACGTAAACGTATCTGGTAAAACGTTTGAGTGTACTACACCTCTCTGCCTACGCATTCAGGGAATATAGGCGTGGTGTTACGTTTTTTTTATCTGAAGGTTTTTATCAAATAAGATCAATAGAAACAATCCTGGGACGATTCAAGATTAGAAACAGTTCAATAAACACCGAATTCGGAAAATTCAATGACCCTTAGTTCAAAAGGTTTTCAGACGTTTCATTGAAAAAATACTTATGTACTTGTCTATATAATTACAGTAGATGTTAAAATAATTTTATGTGTCCAATAATATTTTTTATTTTATGTCTTATTTATTGTATATCAGTGTACATTATACATATATTAGTATACATCTTTTATAACAAAACATTACATAATACATACATTGGTATACATTACATAATACTCGTATATACATATAACCTGACAGTGTATGCACATATATTTGTTGTTATAATGGAAAATATAAAAAAGCCGCTTAAATATATTTGTTCTCTCTTAAAACCTAATATATGCTTATTTTTAACAACTCTAGAAATAATAACAAAAACCCTACGCTCGTATGTCAAAATTACAGGTACATGTCAAACAGATATGAACAGTACGATTACATTCATTTGGATGTTAAAAAAATAAATTGAAGAGCCAGACGTCGACCTTCAATGGCTTTACCTATACTCTAAAAGCTCTTTCAGGACCAATCTATGTTTAACCAAAAACTATAATAACGTCAGCTGAGTGGCGTGTGAGCATAAAACTAAAAGTTACGGAAAGTCCCATTATCAAAACTTGCTAATTTCTGCTGTATGCTGTAAATCGTTTTAATCGGTGGTTCCGTAATTATTAAAGATAATAAGTTAAAGAACGTATAATATAAAAACAAATACTCAATGCTTCAATACTTACATTAGAAGAAAGTAATATTTATGAAGAGAAATTAATATAGATTGGTAGCAGATATTTTAACGTTTACCAGTTTTTACATCAATAATAAGATATAATATACTGGTAATTTCAATAACCGTAATTTTAAAATGTTATCATAACGCCAGGTCCCTTAAATTACGTGATTCTTCTCAATATAGAAGAAGACTGACTTCTGAATATAGAAGAATTACTCCCTTCGTTGGCACACGCCGGTTTCGGACACTTCTGACTGCCACATCAGCCAATATCTGACTTATTTAGTTAAAATAAGGATTCTTGGTATCCCTCAACACTTATATTCATCAACATTCGCTATGCATATCTGTTTTATCATTGTTTCAACTACCATTAGTCCTATTATTTTACATTTAATGTACCATACACTCCTAGCCTATATTTTCTCATATTTAGATCAATATTCTTCCAGTTGTACGCTTAACACAATATTAGCTTTTCAATATTCTTGTCCCAAAATTTGTCCCGAAAAAAGTGGTCGCACTATATCAGACGAAGGGGAACAAATTAGGTATAGCATTTAAATTGAAATACTGTCAGTGCTTACTCAATTTCTGGGGGTTGGCCCCTTAGGGCGGGCCGTCTGGGCACGGCGTCAGCTTATCCCGATAATTAACATGTAAGCGAAGAGGAAATCCGTTCAGATACACGGGAATCATGTAGAGTGCGCAGAACATGGGGATTATAAAGTTGTGATTTTTAAAAAACCTATTTGCGAAATATTTTGAAAATTACGGCTTCATGAAATTCGTTCGATGATAAGTATTTTTTTGTTACCTGCGCTTTCATGTTCGATATCATTCGTGTTTATTTACTATAAAATATACGTCGTCGCGTAACTTCACGCCTGTAATCCTGTAATTATTTCATTAAACAAATTTTTAAATGAACTATTAAAAATACAATATATTAACGATAAGGCCAATATATTACATATATACATTATAAGGACAATAATTAGCGATAAAGCCACCTATTGTTCAATCTACAATTATATTCCTCTTTTTGTCTGTATTAATTTATCTTTATAATACTTTCATGTACAATAGAGAATAATACTACTACTACTTATATTACATTGAAAATACCAACAACACAAAAACCAAACAATATATAATAGCGTACAATAAGTCATCTTACGTTGATAAAAAAGTAATCCTAATACGAAGAAAACGTATACTATTTGAGAGAGATCTATGTGAAGATAGCTTTTCTCCTACGTTATTGTCTTCTTTGAACAATATTCTCACGGATGCCTAACTTTGGGAGGCCTATTTACACCATATTTGTGTAACGATGTTACGTTTTACATTAAATTTGTCCCTGCGAGTGTATCTATGTTAGTATGACTAATCACTGAACTTTTCTAAATTACGGCTACTACAAATTTTTTTTTTTTTATATAGAAAACTTCAAAATTTGCCATTTCTATCAACTTATAATAACTAACGTTACCCCATTCCTTAACTTTCCTGATACTACGTTTGAAATTTGCTCCCCTTTCCAAGATAATAATAATAATTATTTACGACCTTTTTATCATTCCGCTGTTGGAATATGGGTCTCCTCTCATAATGAGAGGGTAAGGTCAAAGTCCATCTTTCCAAGATTGCGCGCAACATACATTTTCTCGAAACCATTAAAACATAAGCGACGTAATGAAATCGTTTAACAACGATTAATTAAGCTTTTACTAATAGTTAGAAAAACGGGTTAGATACAGATCTATTAAATCCCAAAATACTCGTATATATGTATATATTGTTACAAATTTACATAAATTGTTATTTTTATATTTATGGAAACAAATTAATTTCAAATGTATAAATATATAAAAAAACCAACTACATAGCACTCTGTCTACTCCACTCTTTAAATATTACTTCGACACTATTGCAAAAATATACGAATAATAAGATATTATTTAGTTACCAAAATTGTTTCGAGATGAGACGCCTACGAGGCAAAGGCGTGAGCTTATTATGAAAGCTGAGATTATGCCAGGATTTGCATTCTGACATTTTGTCTTCTTCGCCCTTCAGTGGCCGAACGTTGTTGTATAAGGACATTAAATTTACTACTTAATGAAATTGTATTGTATAATATCGTTTGGAAGTTCAAATTTTATGATTTTAGGTTCTCAAGCCACATCAATTGCAGGGAAAGCAGAGAACACATGAGTGCCGAACTTCATCCTTATAGACTAAACATTATTACTACTTATCTACATGTTACGTTACGTTTAAAAAAACATTTTTTACAATTTTTGTCTGTCTGTTTGTTCCAGCAAATCTCTGAAACGGCTGGACCGATTTTGACAGGACTTTCACTTGTAGTAACACAGGAGTAACTTGATTAATAAAACTTCAAAACTTTAGAAGAAGTTTTGACTCCCATGCGAACGGAGTCGCAGACACAGCTAGTCTTCAACATAACATTGGTATTATTATTATATTATTCAAAATCAGTTTGAATTTATAACACCTGGAATTGACGCACATTTGGTTTTAACGCTTCAAAGGCATTCGATACATTCGATATTTAACCTGCACTTATGTAATTGAATCACATATACCTATACAAACATTTTATAGCTACTAATTAACTTTTTACCTTATATAATCAATTAATGTCGAAGTATATGCCCAAATAAATGTAAAAAATTCAGAATATTATTAAATAGAGTCAAATATTGCGATAGGTACGTTAACCATACCAGTATAGACTGTACCTACATCATCTTCAACATAAACAATTTTGTATACGACAGTCGTATGGTACAAGCTATAATGGACATATTTCCTGAAAATTATTAATAAAATAAACTATATTAGTATCTACTTTTTAATGGTTTGTGTTTTTAGTACATATCTTTTGTGAATGACCTCCGATGAATGGACACTTCTATTTGTAATAATTAAGGTATATGACAGCAATGTACAATTACTTAATGTTAAATGATTCGCAGTTCGTTTAGTACTAATATAACACAAAACAATTATAATAACTATTGTGATTTTATATATAGTCATATTAGATTACAGTGTGGTTACAAGAAACGTGAATTGAATTATATTAGGCAGTTAAAATCTGGTGGTTTAGTACTTAACCCTTCATCGGGGACACTTGGGTTTTAATCCTAGCGCGCATCTCTTCAACAATTATTGTATGTATGTGATTTACAGACTAAATATTACCTGCTTTAACGGTACGAGGAAAGGTCATGAGGAAAACCGCACACCTTGGAGTTCTCCATACAATTCTCTAACACGTGGAGTCCATGGTAATCGGTACTTGACCAGAGTAACAAACAATGGCCGTAAATCTTTATAATATGAAATCCGTATCCAACAGTAAACGATAAAAGCGTTGATAAAGTTTAAGTATAAAACCGTTTACTCTTTGAAAAAACAATGAATTTTTGAGAAACGGTTGACGATGAGTAAAATATCCTGAATGTTTTTGTTGGTGTGTATTAGGGCAAAGGCGAAGCTCGCAGGTGCCGGCCGTGGTTACGTGAGCCGAGTACTGAAGATATCGCGGTGACCAGAGCGTCGCCACTCTTGAACCCAACTCTTATCCGTGCTACGTTTTACCCATAAACAACCTACTACGAAGGATATTTAAATCCATAATATGTATAGTTTGTGATCTATTCGTGTTCATATAAGTTACTATTATGAATAAAATAAAAAATAAAGACTGCCTCGTTGATCGAGTGGTTGCAAGCGCGACTGCCGATCAGGAGGTCCTGCGTTCAAATCCCGGGTCGGGTACTGTTGCATTTTTCCAATTTAGAATGTCTAGTACTGACTCGGAGTCTGGATCTGAGCCTGGTGTATGACAATAGGCTCACCATATATTCCATGGGACGTAAACGTAAGTGTTGAAACATGGAAGTGTACCACACTCCACTGCCTACCCCTTTAAAGCTTTAAGCCCTTAAGGAAATTACAGGTTACATAGCTAAAAACATAAATATAAAATATGAAATGTTCTATATTCATGTTTTTAGTTGTGAAATTTTCTAACAAAGATTAAATTTATTCTCCCAGGACGCTAGTTTACTGTTGGAATTTGAAGTTTTATTTGGGTACTGTGATAAATTGTTTAAAAGTATGATCATTAAGTAGTGTCTTGTTGAGACTGAAAATAAACGAATTCTGTATGAAGACAGTGATGAAAGTAGACGCATGTGAGTTATGTAAAGATAAAGGTATTTGGCACTCGGTGCTCTCAACCTGCCCAGTAAGAGACCTGGGGTGATGGTGTAATAATAACATACTTGATACGAATCGTTGTAATCTTCTTACATATCTATACATATAATAAGACTGTAACTGATCGCTGTTTGTGCACGCTAATCTCAGAAACGGCTCATTCGCTTTGAATGCAGTTTTCAGGATTATATTGTGATGGACTTCACTTAACATTTAGTGTTTTTTTTTCATTTCAATCCGTTAACATATAAAGAAGTTATGTCAATTTATATCATCACGTAATATGTAGCAAGAAAAATAGAGCTCAGATCTACGAGTATATGATCAATCATCATATTAAATAGGGTTCAGCGTAGGCTGGAAGCGCGTCAGTAGAACGCGATGCGACCCCGCGGTTAAGTTAGTTTAAGTTAGATTAGGTTAGGTTAGGTTAGCCCGCACAGCTAGCTAGTTATTTAATATTAACTGAATATAAAGTAGTGTTAGACTAGTGGTTAAGAATTCACCCTCTCACGCCGAAGGTCCTGGGTTCAAATCCATGGCGCGCACTTCTTTAGAAAAGTGCGTTTTAAATTTAAATATCACTTGCTAACGGT
>DWMG01000657.1:0-18158 GCA_018244855.1 Elbella merops
CACCTCTTTACAAAAGTGCGTTTTAAATTTAAATATCACTTGCTAACGGTGAAGGAAAACATCGTGAGGAAACCTGCGCACACCTTAGTATTTAGAAAAAAAAAAAATTTCTAAGGTGTGTGAAGTCTGCCAACCCGCACTTGCCCAGCGTGGCAGAATATGGCCTCAACCCTCTCAATATGAGAGGAGACCCATATTCCAATGATGGAATTGTAGTGGGTTGAAAAAAAAATATCCAAAAACTGTAAAATTACATGAGGCACAATGGACATGAAAATTTTGTTTTATTATTTCAATAGACAGATATTTAATGTTTTTATTAAAAATATTTAGTAGACGTGTGGTTCTATCCCATATCTTTTCCGTACCCAAATCATATATTATTTCGTACGTAAATGACAGACAAGATCTATACAACGCGATGCTGAGTGCGGTCTATTGACTTTTGGGAGCCCTAACTACGAGTATAACTTAACAATAGATTGAAAGAAATATACGTTTTATGGATGTGAAACATCTACTCGTATACCCGCGGGTAAAACCGGCTGTTGCCGTGGCGACGCGTCGCCAGGCAACAATCGGTTTTACCCGATGTGATGGTTTATATATATGCGGTCTATTTGTAGTAGTGTGTCCGGTGTGAACTCACAGATTAGAAGAATTGAATTGTTGCAATTTGAAATAAATTTTTCGAATTTTTTATTTTTGTATTTAATGAAAATAAATGTTTATTAAATAAGCAGCCATCATTTTCTAAGAAAAAAATCGTAATAGTTTGTTTTTCATTATGCCATATTTAGTTCCTATTATCGTAATATTTTCTTTTACGCATATGACTTGTACAAAATAATTTCGGTGTTTCACATTTGCCAGGCGTCCCGTGACGGTTCGTTTTTTTGATGTAGAAAATATTTATTTTGGTCGCCTTTAGCAAACGTAGCCTTTCAAGATATTTGTTGTAATATCCGTTATAGTATGGAATTTGTTGTGAAGAACATTACTTTAATCATAGATCATAATAGAACATCGGCCATTTTGATATCGCTGATCATATACTACCTCCAAAGTGGTACTTGCTTGAATAAACAATACATTATGATAACTAACAACAGTTTCTAATTAGATCGTTTATAATCACGAGAATCGTATCGAATGCGAAACGAAAATCGATCTCTAACGTTAGCCTTTATCACCACCATCTCCCTCGCCGTGTTATTTCCATAACCGTGCAATGTACGTAGTATTAGCATGAGCCTCTGGGGCATAGAAAGATGCGGCAAGGATGTCGCCGTTGACTATATTACCCTCTTGAATGAATTTCCCAGCAACTACCCTCTCTCAATATATACAATTTCAATTTGTGTTAAGATTAGAATATAAAATTATCGTCACCTGGAGAGTAAGCCTGACGGAAACCGAGTCCTAACTGCGTCCACGGAATTAATATAGACTGGATTATTATAACGAGGTGAAAACTGATATTCTAATAGACTTAGCAACATGAGGACTATGAAACATGATGTTAGAGAGATGCTAAGTACCAGACCAATGTGGGCTCGTCTAATGGAACTAACTAATGAGACCATAATCCTTTTCTTTGGGTGCCTCTGTAATGACATGATCTAGAATAATTAAAATCCTAATAAGACTAAGCATTCGATTGACTGAATTATAAAACAGTGCGTAATGTAAACGAGAATTGATATGGTGTTTCGTAAAACCCCTGAAAGTACGCAGATTGGATCTAGGCGAACCTAAAGATAAGTTTCATTTCATTTCTATGTGAACAATAAAGTATGAAGTCTTATCATGTTATAATAATTATTTAAAAACTGCTGATATTCACATATTTTAGCATAATTATTATTTATTTAAGAATCCGGTCCCAACTATGCTTTTAACTTTCAAGATTAATAGCTGAACCGATTTGAAGTCAGTCTAATATGGATACATAATTAATCTCTTTTGAACGATCTAAACACTATTGAAAAGAAATATGCCAATTATACTTTTCAGGCACATGTAACTACGTTTTTAACACTGTCGAAGTTGTCGCAGCGGGCGAGAAAGTTATCTTACAAATCTAAATATCAAAAAAAAAAAGTGAGAGCAATGTAATGGTAAAGACCATTATCCAATTGTTTTCACACTTCTGGTTTCTTCTGTCTGAACGAGATCGTATGTAAGGTTCTTTAAGGTTCTTAGAAAAAAATGTGAGATAGATTACATAGAATAAGTTAATTAAATTTTTATAGTTGTTAACGCTGTAGTGCACTTGTATACAGCAAGCTTATGATCAATTTTGTATACATAATTTAATTCGCAAAACTCTTCTAAGAATTCGTTATCAAAAGTTACGCAGAGTTGTTTCCAGTTGAATACATTTTAAACATGCTCATTATCTTTTCAGAAACTAAAATGGTTTCACCTTAATAACTGCGATCACAAGTCTCTGAGTTTATTTTGTTAGAATTTGTACTTATTTACGATTATGTACTCGACGCTTGGTCGAGTGGTTGCAAGCGCGACTGCCGTTCGGGAGGTTCTGGGTTCAAATCCCGGGTCGGGTACCTACTATTGGATTTTTCTAATTTAGGATTTCTAGTAGTGAGTCGGAGTCTCAATCTGTGCCCGGTGTATGACAATAGTCTCACCACTTATTCCATTATGGGACTTAAACGTAACTGGTGAAACGTGGGGGTATACTACACTCCTCTGCCTACCCCTTCGGGGATTACAGGCGTGATGTTACGTACGTAAAATGAATAATACGGTATTAAAATATGACAATTTAGTTAAAAAATACCCCATTATATACGAGTACAATGATTGGATAACACTAGTGAGTGTTAAAAAGCATCATCTCGTGAAGCGATGTCTGAAAACAAATATACCTACATAATAACAATAAAATTTGTGCTATAATATAATTTCTATAAAACTGCAGCTCTGAATCCCTACAATGACAACTCATTCAAACGTAAACGCGAACTACGAGTATTTCCATAAGAAAGGCATTGCAAAAGTTTTTCAATTTTCAAGTGACGCAGGTATGATGGAGAACTTTTGATTGGGACCCACAAAGCCTGTGGTTCTATTCACGTTCGCTAAAAATATGAATATTTGTAACTAAACCTCACATATGTAATCATATGTGTTATATCGGAATGCTATAGTAAACCATAGGATTCCGATTCATAAAAAACAAAGATTTCGACGATTCTCCTCATATATTTTTATTTGTACTAGTGTAATTGCTCACTCAAGCCACTTAAATATTTAGGATTTAGGCTTATAGTATTGCGAATTATAAGAAGAAATTAAATTAGACCAATAATAAAGAATCGCTAGCTTCAAGAACAAACGTTACGTACCTATAGTATTTGTCAACCTAATCTGGCTATTAATTAAATATTTTTTTTTTAAATATTAAAACGTATAAAATTCAAATAGATAGTATTAAGTATTTGGAACAATGGAGTTGTCATATACAAAGATATAAAAATTCCTAAATACAGTTAGATATTAAAAATAATTAATAAAGAAACAAAAGTGTAAAAATATGCGTTTGGAACACAACTGTCGCTCGCGAGAAGGATTTCTTTTAAATTGACAGATTTAGTTGTGAACAGAGGGTGCTGAGCACATTATGCAGCATCACGCGGGAGAGACGGGGATTGGTGTCTGAAACAGAGGATCGAGTGGCGTGAGTACCGGAATTAAACGAAAAACACACTTTCAGTACTATAATGGCGGGCGTGTTAAGAAAAGCATGCAGATATTTAAAATAAGGGTAGTTCTAGACACCAACATAGAGAAGTAAAATTATTATCATAATAAATCTAATCGAATTTAAATCTTTTACATCTCAATATAAATAGGCAACAAATCTATATTTTTTATTGAACGTTATTAGGTATAATCTTTAATATTATTCAGTAATCTAAACTTTAATATTTAACAAGCGAATATAATGTTATAACGGAATTTTATACCATTGTTGTAGTCGTTAAAAAAAGAATAGAAAGGAAATAAAAAAAAATGCGAACTTTTATTTTCCATGTGAATACTACTTTTTTTGTCACCATCCTAGTACTCTTCGCACTTCAAAAATTGAAGGGAAATTGTTTCAACATGTAACATTAAATGAAGCAAATATATTGGAGTCAGATATTCTTGTGTTTTCAACAATAATGCTTAGGGCGATATAATATTTATCTCTATAATGTTCTTTTTACGTTTTCATTTTTACTAAGGGGGTGTTTATTCGAGCACTCGGTTCCCCGCTTCACCTAGTTCTAGACAACAATCCCTGCAATCCCTGCGTGATACCGCATAATGTCATCCACATTCTATGTACCAATTTTGCAAAGAAACAAAAAAATAAAATTTTGTAGGATACCATATACAGTAAGAAACTTACATTACATTATAATCTATTCAGTAAACTGAAATAAAAATTTTGAAGTAACATTCTATTGTCATGTTTTCTGATTATTACTACCAATAGACGCTTCTAGATTGGCCAAAATAACAATTTTATTAGTAATTCCTGGCGCGATAGTGCGCCACACCTTCCATCTTAAATACAATAATTTAAACAGATTCTATTTTCAAAATAATATTTACAATATGCAATTAATAATAATATGTATAGTATACAAATAATAATATGTATAATATACAGAATAAAATGTATAATATACAAAATAATATGTATAATATACAATTTTGAGACGAGGCTATATAATATAAGTAAGAAGTTTTTAGAAGGGAAAATAAAATGAAATAGTCATTAATCCTACAACAACAGTCAATGACATGTAAGATTTTATAATAATATTTCTTATCAAGCCTACCATAATACTACTTAAACTGTGTTTTTTGAAATATAATATTGCTAATTGAGCTAAGTTGCTTGAAACTCTTAGTAAGTGGTCGTATTTTGAGAAACTGGCTTTTTTAAATCCGTTCTTAACATGCCCTTTATCTTTCAATTATCATCATCGTCAGCCTCTAGATGTCCACTGCTGGACATAGGCCTCCCCTAATGTTTCAATGTGTTTCATTAATGAAAGGCGTGATATTTTTGGGCCGGAAAGTTTTCGAAGTTTTTAGGTTCTACAGTACATAATAAAACTACACATGTGCATAAAAGTTCATGAATATATTTAAAATACTTTAAACGTGTAAGAAGTACCTTGTATCTGTTTTGTAGATCATACTACTTTTTTGTAGATCATACAACTTTTTCTTGTGTTCCGGTTCGAAAAGTGTAACTTGTAACTTTGCCTATTTACGAGTAGGGGTTTAACTTATTTGAAATTAAACTAAGATAGTAATAGAAGGCCTCACTGCGATTACCATATCACATTTAGTGGCACGGTGGCCGGTTTTCAATAACGTTTAGAAAATCGAACATAATTAGTATTTAGCTTAATTTATTGAAGTACTGCTCTTCTCTGCTTACCCCTTCGGGGAAACACAGCCGGCATGTCACACTAAGTATTACTTTACCATAAAACATGATATATGTTCCACACTCCGTGTTACTGTGTCGATAGTCTATACCGTCTAGGATGCATTTTTTTAAATTCCACTGTCGTCGTCCTATTCTATTTCAGGCAACAATCCCCACTCAATCCCCGCGTGATACTGCATAATGTAGTCCCTAAGCCTTCACTCTCGCGACTAAATCTATCAATTTTTAAAGAAATCTCCGCGACTAAAATAATTGGATACGTAAGTACCACCGCTTAGTTGAATAATTCAATTGAAAACCACGCTATTATGATGCTCTTCAAAATATTTAGTGGCATTTTAATGCTTGAGATTGAGAGTCTTTGAATATAGGAACTAAATTGATACTTTATAAATAAACTGCAGTTAGATTTAAAGTATAGAATCACATTAAAAATAATTGTTGTAATCAAAGTTATAGAGAGCAATACTAAATAGCATAGCTTTCCTTTCGTTTTATTATAGACAATTCGTCGTATATAACCTTAATAAAATTCTCATATAATTGAAGGCCTATCTCATACAGTTCGCTCACAAAGTCCGTCTGACTGATATCTAAAAAGTGCCGGCGTATGTCCCTGGAGGCTAGCATTTACCAACTCAATAAAACCGAAATGAAAATATTTGGTGTCGTCCAGTGAGATTTCATCGACGATCAAAGGCTTACAAAGCTGTTGGCGACCGATTTGTTCTGTCATTCCTCAAATACATTTTTGTACTATTTGTACATACGGAGCCTTTGACTGAAAATCAATCTACTTACACGCTTTAAGTGATATAGGAATGAAAAAAGGCTTTTAAAAGTGGTTACAGCATCTACCGTCACTATATCGGAACTTTGAATAGACTACGAAACCTCTTATTTAGGCAGCTGCCAAGTGCCGGATAAGATTAAGCTCAATATAACAAAAGTTGTCGTAGAATTGCTCATTACATACTTTTGCTTTATCAAAAATATGACATTTCCCTAATAATAATAATTGTAATATACAAGCACGGTCACTATCATTATTAGATTCGAAGTTCCTTAATAATATACAATAACTCAAGTCATAGAAATTGTATTCAAATAACGCGTCTAATAAAACAACATTGCAATAGAACGGTAGTGAAATGCAAGTTATAGGTATAAAAAACTTAGGGGGTAGGATGGGCGGTTAATTTTTTGAGGGTCGGCAAAGGGTTGATGGAATAGATCACTGGAATCTTCCCGAGCTAATCTGAAGAGTGCCGCGTGTTGTCCCCTGAGGTTCACATTTATCGGTTCTACAAAACTGATGAAAACACTCGTTGATATGATTTCTTTGGATTCGTGCCTGACGTAAGCAACAGGTTCACGCGTAATCTGCGGAGGCATCTACAATATTACTAATTAATAGGAAGAATGTACCACTCTCCTCTGCTTACTCGTTCGTAAAAGTAGAGCCGTGATCTTATATCATTATTTCTCTGATATTCGTCAACCATTTCAATATCGCGCTCATCTCAATAGTTGCCAATTATATTCTTATTTTGGATTGACCTGCTGTAGTTCCGGAGGTTGTGAACACGATACAATAGACTGACTAAAGTTTAAGTGCAGAAAAAATCAAACATACCGCTGGATGCTATCGCTGTTGTGATCCTATTTGATCGGTTCGTATGTGGAATTGGAATCAATTAGGTGGTCGACTGCAGTTGGATGTGACGAGCTGAAGATCGAACTCAGTGGCGTGCTCTTGGAGAGGCCTCCAGCAGTAGACAGAAATAGGCTGATAATGATGATACCATTTATATTCAATCAGTGCTACAATTTCGTCTACAGCTCTATACGATAAGAGATCTTAGGTTCTCACAGCTGTGGAAAATCTTATCTTTACTATTAGAAGCACAAAACACCGGATTACAAAACCATTTATATTAAGCACGTTAGTGCAACTGTTACATTTATCTGCACTGTAAATTAACATTTAGTAGTCCGTAGCAGCACGGTATCAAATGCAAATGTACTTTAATACTCAAAAGAGTTTCTTATATGTGCCGATTAGTTCAATGCCTTTACATCGCGAGAACTTGCACCAATTTTCATATTGTAAAAACGCTTACATCAGGAATGAAGCTGGTGCTAGGAAGCACACGTTATAATTCTTTATATTCATAAGATGTATAACATACAAGTAAAATATAAAAGTATTACACTCCTCTGCCTATCACTTCGGGGAAATATAGGCGAGATGTAATGTTATGTTATGAATACCGTTCTATCTTATGTTTTCAAATAATTACGCTACAGTAACAAATTTTCATGTCACCGAAAAATTTGTCACCAAACGTGACAAGTTGTTAGCGTGTAATGGCTCGGCGGAACAAGCTCGGAATAAACATATTACTCATTCATAGACACTGCGATGCTGTTCTGGCGCAGCGCGGCGGCAATAGTTATGTTATCGTAGCCAGCCTCGCCTCTGCGCGGGAATTGACATATCAGTTATTAAAATGCTACAAAATTATTCAATCATTCATCCCAAAATTCATTCAGCGTTGCCATTACATTAGCACACATTACCTCTTAATTATAACTGTCAATAGAACTTTTTTTATTGCTTTTTTATTTGTTTATAATTTTTTTGTGGTTATACGTTATGCTCCTAATAAAAAAATATAGGTTTTTTTGAATGAAAAAGAAAAAAAATTACTTTTGATTGATCCAAAGCTTTCAAAAAATATTATGAAGAATTTAAAGTGACGTCATATTCACGAGTAAAAACCCTTGACGACTAATTCCTTTTGTATATGTTATGAGAACAGTAAAATAAGTTACAGTAAGTAAGTAAGATCCTCTAAGCATTAGGTCAGACATAAATGCTGTGGAAAAGACATGTCTCCTTTATATCCACTGTCTTTATCAATAAAAACACATTATATAGAAGCTTAGAATACAAACATATATGAAATACACACAGAAGCATGAATCATAAAAATATAAGGGATCCAATTTTTTCCCGTTTTTTGTCTGTGCAGCCAAACCTGTACACACTAAAGTCTAAAAATATTTGCACCTGTCACAAAGCACAAGTTAGTAAAATATTTTGAAAAACGAGTCGGTACTTAGAAATTTTCTTGTGTATATTTATTTTTACAGGTATATCTATCTACATTTACACCGGAAAAAATGCGTATCATTGTATGGTAATTTAAACGCCAAGGATTATTAACTCCATAATAATATAACAGCTAAAAAAAATTCATAGCTTTTCACAATTTCTAGTTAGTAATGGTCATAAGTTGGGATAGCAGTACCAATAAACTTTAAATTGATAAACACAAAACAAATACACGGACCATCAACATGAACGCGAACCGGAAGTAACTACACACTTTTCTAGTAGAATCTGTAAAATAAATTAGAATCAACAAAGAAGAAAATCATTTTCAAATAAAGTTTCCAAAAAGGATACAGCACTTTTTTTCGAAGCATAATAAGACTTTAAAGTAGGAACACTGCAAATAATGATACAACAATACGATACAATCATTTTCAATCCAAGCCTCCTAAAATAGTTAGGTACTATAATATTTTTTAGCATAATTAGAGTTCAAAACAATAGCGCTCCAATTAATGATAAAACAAATGTATTGCAACATACGTCAAACCACAGGCTAGCGCTGACAGCCCTCAAAGTCCTAATTTGTTGACACGGTCGCCGCTGCGTTAATTATTAACAAAATTATGCGAAGGTGCCAGTTAATGATAACGTTAACTGGAATTCATAATAGAACGGGGGGCGCAGCTGTATCTGGAGCATATCCGAGTTATGTCCCGCGCGAGACAGGCGCTGATTAAAAATGCAGCGCTTCAAAACGAGCTAGAATCGGCATTGGCGTCGCTCGCGCACGCTGCGGTCAGTGTCGACTCAAACCTGAAGCTGTG
Organism: Elbella merops; assembly: GCA_018244855.1. Lineage (NCBI taxonomy): Eukaryota > Metazoa > Arthropoda > Insecta > Lepidoptera > Hesperiidae > Elbella > Elbella merops. The sequence goes on from DWMG01000657.1 coordinate 9,431, forward strand.
AGGTTGCTTACATGCCTATACTGAAAGTTCTCACATCTCGGTGTCGTGTTAAAGTGTGAAATAAACGCGTGGTGACGCTTAAAATGTTTGCGTTCATGTGTGGCACGTAAAACAAAAGAAAGTATAAACTTTCGTCAAACCACATCTTATATCAATCATAGATAATGTTATAATATAAATACAACTCTTAAATTGCGTTTAATGAAAACATAGCGCGCTTAAATTGAATATAAAATCCGATGGGCGAAGCGTTAACAACTCAACTTAAAGCCAATTTGCCGACTTTTAAATTGGGTCATTGATGCCGCGAAAAGCTGAAAAGCGCTCTTTATTTTTAAACTTCGGCTTCAAATCGATTGCAGCGCTTGTATTCATAACACAGAACCGTGGCCAGCGAGCGATAGGAATGCAGCAAGTGTCGGTATTTTATTTAGGTGGAAAGCACAGCGATATCCGTTCCGGTTCTATTTTCGCGCTATATCGTTTATTACGAGGGCCGCCGCGCCGACATTAGGGCGCGGTGCCCCGCGCGGGAGTCGTTCGGGCTTCTCCACCGCCTGATATTATATTCTGGAGCACGCTCGCCTAGCTTCGCCTCACGCCAGATATTTCAAGTGTTGTTACTAGCCTACCTATGAATTAATCTAGTCTTAGGCATAGATGTTGCCCGGTGCAGTCGCCTGCATCTAAATTATTTTTGTCGGATACCATATTTTAAAGTTTACTGAGTTGGCGTTTGCAGATGTCACGGACACTCATCTTTGTTCTTTTTAAAGGAGTAAGTATTAATTTCATTAATGTTGTTTACAAACAATGTAAATTATAATTAATAATATAGCTCTATAAATACATGTATTTCATGTAATTATCTTAATAATAGAATTGAAATTATAATATTTGTGAAGTAAATTTTGCATAATAGGTTAAAGTTTAAATTATTTTCTTATAATATGTTAAAACAATGAAAATTATTAACGTTTTCATACAAAATTCTTTTATGAAAAACGTCTATTTTGTTACAAGTGCCTGCTATTGTAGCGTCGTGAAAAGCGTCACCGACAAAGGCTCGCCATGGAAAGAGTGCTAGAACCTTCGCTGCCCCTATACGTACATGTATACATACATATAACAAATCGTGTAAATGTTATACATTAGAACCGTAACTGACAAATACTTATTAAATTACGCGCATAAAAAAATCACCATACAATATAAGCAAACACTGAGATAATAATATACTTCTTATTTATATAGCTACACCACAAAACATAAGTCGTTCGCTAAAATAATAATCCACCTTAAAATTAGATTACGAATTCCAAACACTGCAGTAGTCAGTGAATTGTTGATTACTATTCCAACACTTCACAGGTATGCTTGTCTAACTAAATAAAAAGGAATTGGTTAGATGCGAATGAAAAAGAATGGAATTTTTGTCATACTATATACGAGTACATATGTTCAGTACAATTCACTTACTGACCTATTTTAAATTTAATCTAAGAGACTCTTTATTTTAAAAAACCAATACATAGTAAATAATAATGGATTTAGTATAGTTTTTTTTTTTAAATTCAAATCAAGAAACATCGGAACATCGGAAACATGCTCGCCAAAGAATTTTCCATAATATAAAACGCATAGTTCTCAAAACGCGCGAAGTCTGTCAATTTCGAGGCCGTTGTTCACTAAGGCCTTAGCCCTACTCATTGTCAGACGAAACATGTTCAACAGTGCAACAGTAAACGGTGATGATATAACATAACGAATTGTAACAACATTTATGTATATAGATTTAATTAGTTCTTTTTTATGTAATATGTGTAGCGTCACCGGATTAACATAAGGACAGGTAGAAAAATATTGTACTGTTTTAACTAGAACAACGACGCGCGTGTAAGTTTGACATTATATTGTTAATAAGAATGATAATGAAAACAATAAAATACTTGCCAGTGTAAGAATGTTATTGTTCCCGTTTTTACGTTTGTTTAAAATTAATGTATAATTAGCAAAAAAAGTACAATATAAATACAATATGTAGTTTTCTTATCATAGTTGTTTTTAATTGGCAACACGACAATTATAAATACTTCATGATAACACATGCTGTATGCTCAATAAATTACAAAATATTCGAGTGGCTGGGTACGATTTGAAGTATAAAACGACTTCATACAAGAAAATGTGTTTTCATCAGATGCTTATGAAATAATGGAAGCGGCAAAACGCTCGCAGCGCCACTATTTGACTCTGCGACAGTGTTATTAACCGTGAGCACTCGGCCTATTAAGGGGCCTTTTTTGAAAAGCCCCGCTATAGGTATTCATTAGCGCTCTTACTGCATTCATTAGTAGTTCTAGCGTGCGTCGTACTTTATCCTCTTATTGTTTTTGCCATGTTATAAAATAACAAAACATTTGATTGATTAATAATCATTTATTCGGCGAAAAATTGTTTTCATAAAACTATACATATATGACAGATTTTACACACCTTAGTAATTTTTTTAAATATAAATTCATAAGTGTGCAGGTGTGTGTAATCTGCCAACCCGCACTTGGCCAGCGTGGCAGATTATGGCCTTTACCCTCTCAATATGAGAGGAGACCCATATTCCAACAGTGGAATGATAAATAGATCGATTATTATTATTTATTATACATGTATGTAGATGTGTATGTATGTATATTCATCAGGTAAATCGTGGGGAAATTTACTACACCACTCCGCCTACCTCTTCAGGGAAATACAGACGTTGGTGTTATGTTATATTATATATTGAGGACATAATACTCTTTATTTAATGAAATCTATTATTTTTAAATAAAACTCCGCGTTACCTAAGTATTGATACAGATGCTTTAAAGTTTCAGTGAGCACTTCACTCAAGGGGCAGTAAAAATGGTTATAATTAACTACTATAGCACAAAAAACTTATCCAATCAGAACGCAAAATAAATCAGATATAAAGAGGAAAATTTAAAACGGGTTTGCAAAACATCTCGAGCAGAATAAGTATCTCAGTTACCAGATGAAGGTTTGGATCCAGTCCCCAGACAGATCTTCCACAGCGCTTCTCTGCAGATACGGCACCTATCGAATATACATACGTTCCTGTTTTCTATCTTCTGCTAAAGACGACGCCGGCCAAAAGGAGCAAACATCGATTTAAATATCTATTTCTAGCCAAATTCAGTCTTAAATTTTCCTGTAAAATTTTAATTAAAAGTAGCGTCTAAGAAATGTTATAAACCAAAAAATAAAAGAAAAATTACTAATACTTATTTTAAAGTCAAATATAGTTACTAATAAGTGCGTAACATATTTCCCATTTTTCAAATTTACATATTATAACTGTTTGGTTATGAGGTTACAAAAATAGATTGTAACCTAATGAAAATGGATGGCTACTTATCAACAGTCTCGTGTTAATAAACATCCGCCGATCATGCCGTGATTTACATTTGTTCGCCATTACACTCTAATTGACATTAGCTGTTTGCTTTGTTACAGGATTATAGCGTTCAATAGTCAATGTGTTAAGGTAGCGGTTACACGGGATGGGTAAGGAGGAGGCGGCAGCGAGTGGCATCCGCGGATGGGGCTGCACGCCCACCGGGGACCCGCCGCCCGCAGCGGTCTCTTCAGACGAGCACACGAATACTAATTCTGAATGCTTACCCCCCGCACTTAAAAAGGGCTGGAGAAGAACAACCCTGTATGGAATCCTCGTGTTTCTTTTGCTACTCGTTTGTCTCAATATTGCGCTGACACTGTGGATAATAAGCGCGCTGAGATTAAGCATGGTACGTTAATTATCTTTCTCACACCACGAATACACGAAATGTGTATACGACACTCATTAGCCTTGCCGTTTGCATGTAACACAGAATTTTTTTTTGAATGAAATGGATGGCAAATTAAATTAACGATCTTTAACTTAAGTTTAAAAGAGAAAACTATTAACGTGTACATGTTTTATATTTCATTTTTAAGGCTGGCATCGGTCCTATAAAGATAGTCAAAGATGGCATCCAACTGGAAGGTCAAGCGTGGCTTGTGGACAACTTAATAGCATCTACAATAATGTCGCAGTTCGCGCGGCCAATCACTCTGCACTCCTACCGAAACTTCACCATACTTGTATCGGAACCCGGTCGCGTGGAGCACTCGAAAATGTTGATCAGTTAGTACATTGCAATATTTGGGTGATTCAAATTATTTTTCATTTATGTTCAAATTCGATTTATCAGACTATCTCATTAGTACAGTTGAATTAGTTTAATTTATACTGTCCATGAAACTGGAATTCGATTTATGTACATTTAGTTAAAATCCAAGGTTTCGGCTACAAGTATTTTTTCTCTGACTCAAGATTGGCCAATATTAAAAGCATCAGAGCGACAACTAACATGCGTGCCTCCTACAAGATAGGTAGGCAGAAACCCTAAGACAAAAAATGTTCCAATTCTGAAAAAACATTCACCTGAGAAAAAACTTGACTGAATCTAATATCTACAGAACTGCAGTACGCAACACCAGTTCGGTCAATTATAATATACAACAAAACATAAGTTGGTTTACTATTTCCTCACTTATAAACAACTTTAGGAAAATTATACTTTGAAAACCGTATACATATACAAAATATTAGCAAAAGCACAACCCAATTACTTATTACTTATTCCGCATTATCACTCTAGCAAATGAACTGACGGACCGAAGAGTTTTTGTTGTTGCATCAGAAAGACTTATAAAAAGCATTTTAAAATGTCTGCTCAAGGTCTCGCTAACGTTTCTCTCGCCTCTTTCGTTATAGAGCGCGACAGCATAGAGTGCACTGGACGAACATTTCAAATTCATGATTCCCGAGGGAGCGACGTGTTCCACGCGTCGCGCGAAGAAGTGCGCATTTTTTCAGAAAATCTCGTTGTAGACGGTGCGGGCGGCCTCGTGGTGCGAAGTGCGCTGCAGAGTCCTCTAGTACGAGCCCCGCCTGGACACGATCTACAGTGAGTTGATAAAATACGTATACTACATATACTGGCAATAGACTCACCCCCTATTCCTGGTGAAACGTAAGAGTGTACTACATTCCTCTGCGATTACCTCTGAGGAAATACAAGCGCAACGTTATGTTGGCTGTATCTAAATTAATTTGTTACGTTCTCAATAAATGCAATCATTTTCTAGATATTTCAGAAGATGAATGTACGCTTATAGTTTAGTGGTTTATGTTTTAAGCGTACATCAAAGTCCACTTATGTTTACCCCACCAATTACGACTTGAAGAAACTTTCTAAACACTCTTGTAATTTCAAAAGCCTTCTTCTTAATTGCTTTTCCAAATGCTTCACCTGAGTAAAGAAACGGATTTTTTTATTTTTCATAATAATAACAATGATTTTAGTCGTTTACTTCTAAATGTAACCTTTAACCTAATACTTAGCCAATTTAAATTATATCATTGTATATTGCAGCATAATTTAAGTGTTCTAACTATAACCAGAAATCACATGTTTCAGCGTATTTTTTTAGCGTAATTTACAAAATACATATTATGAATTACGATACAGAAACAAGTGCTTTAAGTAACGTAATACGATGGTGTAACAGTTACGTTTAAAAAGTCGCATTGCGTGGCTGGCGAGCAGTCACGAGTAATGTTTTAAACAGTGAGCAGTTACACTCAAATGTAACGTACAGTTATTGAGTGTAGGTGCTGGTAATATAGACAACTCAGAAAGGTTTTGGACTTGGTATGAAGTGATGTTGTATGGACTTATTACAAACACTTTTTGTTTTTCTAAGTGAAGGGAGCAGGAAACGAGCATGCAACGGTTACAAAGAGCCACTGCCGCCCAAAATCTACGACCGACTACAAGACTACTCACACGCGTTGTTATTCTTGAAAACTAAGACGGTCGCCTCTAGAAAATACGTGGATTGGCAACCACAGCGTTCAAACCAAAATACAAATTGTCATTATGTCAATAGTTGTAATGGACGTATTTTCCGGGCGAATATGTGTTCTACCAGCTACCGGTTTTTATTGCGTTATTTATTTATTTTTTGCTGTACACTAATGAGCAGGCATAACAAAAAACGAACTTAATGCTTAATGGCATTCTCTACCAATCAATCCTTAGAGAACAGTAAAAATTAAAAAAAACATTATAGCAGGTACTAAAAGAAAAAATCAAAATAATAAAGATTAATGATTAGTATATAAAAACTATCATGAGCCTTAAAGAATTATGACATTGCCATTCAACGTAGCTATACATAATACCCTTTCAGGCTCGAGTCATTGACGAGACGTCTCGACATCAGAGCGCCACAGTCCATTCATCTGGAAAGTAGAGCCGGAGGGATTGACATAACTTCACATACTAACATAAAACTTGATTCGATTGTTGGTGCGGTAAGTAAATTAACTATGTCAGTGTTGAAATTTCGTAATAAATCGAATCTTAACAATAATTTTGTGTCATACGTATAGAGTGTCTTATGAATCAGTATGTTTGAAACCATTATTTAAACACATTCATAAATAGCAGGTTTTTTAATCTCTGCGTTTCATCAACCAACACTGAATACCAAAAATTTCTATCACTAATTTAGCAGACCTTACTGCGATGCGACTCATTAATCTGGCCTTAATATATCGATAATTTTCAACGAACTATAGATAGGTTTAACAATCATTCAGTGTTGTACAGTCAAATGTTCAAAGCTGTACACGGTTGGATATAGCAGGCCATTAGTTAAGGATGAGTACCCGCTAAAAGCAAAATTTCATGAGAATTTCCCCACTTTGGAAGACATATTGGACGCTGGTTGTTATCATTAGGTAACAACTTTTAAACGACCGTTACTACTACTAATACAAATTTGTAATGACATCTACTAATGCAACACGCTGAAGTGTGCTTGGAGTGGAACATAGTAAAGGAAAATAACACATAAAACAAGTCCATCTAAATAAACCAGATTTTATCATCATGTTCAAAACTTAAGAGTCATGATTTCGAGTTTTTTTTTTCAGATAAAAATTGACGCTCCCAACGTTATAATAAATAACTTAAAAGAAGCTCCGGTATTAGATAATTACCAGAAGAGCCCCAGAGGAAAGAAAGTGTACCAGCTGTGCGCTTGCGCAACAGGCAAGCTGTTCCTGGCCGCGCCCGATACTATTTGCGCTGTCCAAGACAACGACACAGAGCTGTGCCGATGACGGAACAAAACATATTATGAACTTAAAGCTAATATTGAGCATCAGATCAAGTCTACAAGATGATGTTATTATCCATTTCTCACCTGATGACATATCTATCTATGAATTCCTAATTCTATAACAACTATTCACTATGACAGCATCCGTTGTCATATCGAAAAGTTCAAACGTATGTAGATTTCGACAAAAAGTTAATTGCAACAGTTTATTATTGAAGATATTATTTGATATAATATTTATGAGGAATTGTGATGAATTATTGAATAGGTGATTTATTTTTCTAATAGGAATTATTTGTGCACTGATTGTGAGTGTACATTATCACTCAAATTATAATGAAAAAAAAAGAACGAAATTACGTATGTTATGTGTGACAAAATAGAACTGATTGTATATTTAGTGAAATATAGAATAGACAAATAAGAACTAGTGCTAATCTTTATCATAAACCAGTAAAACTATGAGAAATTATTCGTGAGAAATTCGCACCACGCACAATTTATATTTTAGTACACAAAATGTGATAAAAATATACTTATTGAACTACATATTATATGTGTTGAATGTTTGCATTTATTCCCTTGTACCCATCCTTAAAGAATACTCAAGTAAATTTACTTGGAAAATATATTTCAATATAGAACCTCGAAACCCAAATAAAGTAGTCTTACTCGAAGAAAAAAACAGTTGGAAAATTTTTAATAAAATTATTTATTTTTAATTCAGTTATCCACCCTGATTTTCTTTTAACGTTTCGTAAGACCGTTCGCAGTGAAGGAATTGGGATAGCTTTAAAACTAGTCGGGTAACCACATATCAATTAAACGGGTACACAAGACTATCAATTAAAAACATATCTTATTATAAAACAACAGACTTATCGAAAGTGTGAACTCGAACACAATTGTGTACAATTACTGTTCACAATACGTACTCGTATGTACATACCTATGCATTGTCATTAACGTCAATGCCAGATAAATGGTAACCCTTAAAACATTCGAAAATATATTTATACCTATAAACAATAAATTCTACTGATATAGCCTTGTTCTTTTTATAGGCCCTAAATAGTGACATCATATAAGTGTAACGTAATAAATATAGCTTGAACCTATTACTTATAAGTTCCTATGAATGTTGGCTTCGACCAATTAATATTTGACGGATAAGTGTAATTTATTTTAATTACCTTGACTTGTGCCAGATCTGAAAATTTTGTTATTGTTGTTTTTGGAATAAATATGAGGCATCAACAGGCGTTCAGTCAGACAAATAAACGTACTAAGCCCTTAAACTCACTGACAGCTAGCCACCGTGGCGATTAAATGTGTCTGTAACATAAAATGCTATTTCTGGCATTTAAGTTAATTGATAATTAAGAATATTTAGTGACGTGAGAATTTTAAATATTAGTAAATTCGAAAATCTACACTGAAACAAAAATATGTGCATATATCGGAATCGCTTCTAATTTTTGCGTCGGAC
>DWMG01000658.1:0-18149 GCA_018244855.1 Elbella merops
CGCTATACCGCGATCAGCCGGTCGCCAGAGCCTCGTCTGTTATAGCAGGTGCACCACGTGCAGGTGAGGTTGGCTTGGGTTCCTGAGATGGTGGTTGGAACCCCTTACATCCCTAATTCATATTAATAAAATAAAATATTTATTCGTACGAGTACATACACCACAAAAATATTATGGTCCTATATTAAATATGCCATAGGAAAATTTCGAAATTTCGTCAAACCTCTTCATTACTAAAACTTGGTTATACTATAGATTATTATGCTTACGATTTTGCCAATCCAAGGCCGTAAGTACTTAACGACCAGAGGTCGACCATAAAGCCACGTGCTTAAGTTCTGCCATATATGTTCACAAATTTGTTAAAATAACCCAAATCTAAAACCGTTTTTTATTCATTTTTAGCAGTATGAATGTTTACATACTTTCATTCTAGAACATAGTTATATAAGACACAATCAGTATTTTATTTCCACAGCGGATGAAATTGAGTGGACATTGGCAAACTGCTATGTTGGTCCTGCCAAAAGACTCGTCGCAAAAATAAACACACAACATACACTACGTAAAACTAGGCACAGTTTATTTATTTCGGAGATAATATAACTTTTATATATAAAAAATGTGTAACAAAACGAAACAGCACAGATATCACGCGACAGCAAGTGGTCGCCGTAGGCTTTAGACATATGCCTCAGGGGTTTGACGTGCTTTAGAGGAGATCCCATTTCCACCTCTCTTTAAGAAAATACCTGCGGACAGTCCGATTAGTTTCGGACATACCTAAAGTATTTCTAATAATATGGAACTGAATGCTGCGAGATCGTAGAAGGGACAATTTCTGGGAAAGAAGTTTAAAATCTCTTGGAAATTTATGAAAATGGGTTATGGAAAATTGTCACCATGAAAAAAGAAAACTTTGTTAGACCCGATCACAGAAGAAGGTAATACTCACGCTTAAACCCAAAGGTGTGTCGGGTAGACGGGAACATTGCCTGAAGAAACTATGCGCCAAAATATCTCGGCTTAATTGTCCATCGGTTATGTTCGCGCTAGACATGATGTAAAATACCTATTATTGTTAATTGTTTATAAAAATGTTTAATTTAAACACAGACACTTCCTGGCATATCTATTTACAAGACCCAAATATTATTATTCATTACAAGTCAGTCTATGTAAATGTTTGTTATTTTATAAACTTGTTACCAGCGCAATTCCTTCATTTCTCCCGCTTCATTAATCTGAAACGCACCACCAGGGGAAATCAGGAACGCTCCTTGTTACAGCTGTTTCAAGATATCATTGAGAGGAAAGACCTTAGTCTTTCTTACTTTTAGATCTGTCGTTTGCACCTTTCATTAGGTTTTGTCACAATGGGTTGTAGGCTATATCTTGTGTATGTACTCGTATTTGATATGTATTAGTAATCACTTTTCTTTTAATAACATCAATTGCTTACATTAACAGTATTACTTTATTATTTAATATAATTTGTGATTCATCACGGCTCTTCACCGTTTTTGATTTTCTTGGTAAATTTTTGATTTTCTAGTTCCGAAGTTTAGTTCCTAGTTTCCGAATTTGTTCGAGTCAATATAATTTTACTCCAAGTAACGAAATAATTTAAATTATCGTCACAGTATACCGTACAAATGATGTTAAAAATTAACATAAACTATTTAAAAAAATTCCAAAGTTGTGTGAAATCTGCCAACCCGCACTTGGCCAGCGTGGCAGACTATGGCCTTAACACTCTCAATATGTAAGGAGACCCATATTTCAATAGTGGAATTATAGTGGGTCGATTATTATTATTATTATAAGGCACACAGTATGACATATAAAAGCTGTATGTCATGCTATATTTAATATGCAAGATGACACTTTATGGGATTACTTTGGCAAACATTGGGCAGCGCTTTACCATTAACTCCCACGGTTTTCAAACCCACGACATTGCGTGTGATCATGACTGAGTCATTCTTTTCAGTGCCGATTTGTTAATGTTCATTGCGATGATATATCTTCGGAAATAATGTGAACTCCAAGATTGCAATACTGCAAAACGTGTAATAAGTTGATGGTAGCCTTTATTGTAACATGGTTCTGCTCAACTGGGAATGGCCTGCAGCACAACCCATGACAGTCCTTACTTGTGACTGTACATCACGTACTGACTTACCTTCAACTGATTGCATGAATTGATATTTCTGTCACAAGATAAGGAGAGTTAAGTGTACCAGAGCATACAATGTTATGGCTATGACTTTAAAAATAAATTAGCGCGTTATTAGTTTTATAAATTTTCAGCTAAATATACATACTCAAGCAAAAACGATCAGTGACTTAGACAACAATGGCCGTTGATTTACTGAAATAATGAATGTGAAGGGTAGCTCTTTTCGAGCTTTAATTTTTTTTTCAAAGTATTCATGCTAGTATTCCAGGGGCTCCAAATTAAATATAATTCATATGTATCTTGGACGTAGTTCTTATAGAAATTAATTTAATTTAATACTTAGGTAATTGTGGTATTAAATTTAACAAATTTGTGGTAATAAGAAGTCTATGAAATTTTATTTATTCTTTTTTAATTAAACTTTGCATCCAAACAATCTATCTGATCGTACAGAAGACAAAGTAGACGTGTCACGTATGTATTTACTTAACAAGTTAAAGGTAATAAATGTAAGTGATTAAATACTTAGTAGACAAAATCCCGAGATAAGGAAACTCCGTCTGCAATACTTATGATCCTATCATTCCTCAACATTTTCCCCGACTCCCCTGAGAAACTTTCGATTATCGGAAACGGGATAGCCGATACGTTTTTATCTAAAAGAAAAAATATTTTTAACGATACTCATAAGGATTACGAGACGAGAAAGTTAGAAACATGAAATACGAGGATTAATAAGACTTGTGCCATAGTAGAACAGGGACTTTTGTGAATAGTTTAATAGTATAACAGGGGGGGGGGGGGGGGGGGATTTTTAAAAAAACGTATAAAGATATATTTGGAAGTAATTGTATTCTGTTCTGCATTTAGAATTGAATTAAATTGGTAACATTGCTGTATTTGTTGCTGGTCCCCAGACATTAGACATTGCACTCTTCCGATTTGAAAGGTATTATAGATACAAACAATAAAATGTGGAGGGTTTATAATTAGACCTTTAGACTGGCAACTTGTGCAGATGACCTCAAATCAAGCTACACTCAAGTTTAGCTACAAACAAAGACGACTAAAGCGATGAGATAACCCAAGATATGAACATTATTGAAATGTTTATATCTTGGGTTCAAATTACAAACTAGTTCGTTTCAAGCCTATTTTCATTACAAGGCCAATTACAGCCCCTATTTTAAGGCACTAAACAGCATTAATTGTGTAAAAGAAATTGGTATTAATATGATCCCCAAATACAGCAATATTACGTTTAATTATCTCTATAACACATCCTAAATTTCACTTTAATTCGCATCAGCTCTCCAATATCAGCCTTTGCCTGATAAAGCTGTAAAAATATGTAGAACAAACAACATCTGAACTACAATATAAGCGGGAAGAGCGACGTTTATATCAGCCACAGATAATCATAAGCACAGAGACCTTATTTGGCCACACGCCAAATATTTTGTTTACAAGATATACGAGAATGTCAGTGGCGGAAGTAAGAAAGTACTTAGCCGTAAATTCATATTTATTTTTTAAAATAGAGAACTGTTAGTTTATGACACTGGCCTGATATTGAATTTAGTTTAAGATTATACTGGTCAGTAATTTTAACAGGGTGAGAGATGATGTGACGTGCTTAACACTTTATGAAAGAGGTTAAAATGTTTCATTTTCTTAATTTTTTTCTCTCGGACCCGTGGGGTGCGTGAAGTTGATGAAATATTCATTATGTGGTTGTACCTTATTATTAATTTTTTTTATATTTTATCTAAAATTTAAATGTTATTCATAAACAATCCTTATTATCGCTCCTGTATATTCCAAAAGAGATAGGCAGAGGAGTATAGTACACGCCCATATTTCGTCTATTATATACGTTTACGCCCTACCATGGAACAGAGCTTGTGTTTATTGCCATACACCGGTCACAAATCCAGGCTCCGAGCTACTATTAGTAATTTCAATTTACAAAAATCCAAAAGTACCCGATTCGGGGCGAACCCAGGACCTCCCGCGCTGCGGTCGTTCTTGCAACCACTATACAAGGAGGCAGTAAGAGCAAACTATGCTCGGTAATTGTTATATTCATTTCAATTTATTCCTGTAAGACATTTCATTATATATACATATATTGAATTATAAAACATATTCACTGTAAATATATAGTGGGCTTATTTAATTATAACTAAGATAGGATATCTTGTTATAAAATATTGTACTCCAGACGCTAATAGAGTATAAATCCTATAACCAAGAATAGTTACTCGAATTATAGTGGCGAGAACAATCTTGTCTCTTTTTACAGAGGTGACCTTAAAGTCCTTAAGGTAGACTTCAAAGCTTTTGAGCCTAATTTATTTGAGACCAGAGATTTGTGGGGTGTAATCAAGCCATCGATTCTTTAACCTAAGCCCGCATAGAAGCTCCATTTATTCTGTATAGTAAGAAAGGTGTAGTGTGTTAGATAACATACTAGGGTATATTTCTGTGCCTTGCTTTATATGTATTTATCATTTATATTCTTGTGTTTCTCATTATATTAAGATCAGTTTTCTGATTTATCTTACATTTTACGAGTAAGACCAGTCAAGTCCACACTCATGGACACCAAGATTAGTGAGTAATTGATCTGTCGCCCACGTTGGGCGCGTGTTTGAAAGCGTGATTGCTGAACTATAGGTCCTCGATTCGATGCCCGGCACGGGTTTTATTGGATTTTCTAACCTAAAATTTCTATCAGTAGCTCGGAATCTTAATTTTTATACGGTGTTTGCCAATAGGCTTACCCCTTATTCCATGGGATGACGTATAATGTACATGGTAAAATATGGCAGCACAGTATTCTCCTCTGCCTACCTTTTCGAAGAAATATGGGCGTTATTTGACGTAAAAGTAAAGTAATCATCCAGTTAAATATGAAAATAATATTAAGTCCTACGATGAAGTCTTTCCGTGACTTCGGTAAACACATAAAGTGCGCTACGCAATGACCGGCCGAATAATATTTTTTTCCACGCAAACAATGCCATTAGCGTATCTGATGTCGATGTGTTCTCGAAACCGAGAATATCTTCCAGATTATGTACTAGATAAAAGCAAAAGCAGCGTTAGACGTTTGGACCATGGTGTATCATTAAATCAAAACATATTCTATACTATTTTGTAACAATCATAATGATTTGTTCCTTTTATTATTTTTAATAATGAAACCTTAATAAAAGTGACATTTATTTATAGATTTATTTTTAAATTTATTTATAGATATATTATTTATAGATTATTTATTATTTATAGATTTATTATATTTTTAGAAACCTATTTAGAATTACAATATTAACGAATAAATCAAATAGGGATATTTCTTAATGATAACATTAAAATAAATAAGGCTTCTATTTGATCTATTTGTAGGTCATCACCTTACGCTGTCGTTCTATATTTCAAAGTAAGTACTGTATTGTAGCCCGATATCAGACCACTGCTGGCCATTGTTCTCCCGTAATAAGCGTTATCGTACTGTCTTTTCTACATTTATTACTATGTCCTCTGTGCGTCTGAAACATCTGTTAGTATTAGTACCATTGCCATTATTATTAAAAGAACAAGTGAACCAGCGGACTGCCTGATCTAAAGTTCAACCTGATTTCCATCACAAGTGGCCCTTTTATTCCAGATGCGACAACTCGCCTGTCTTGTTGTCCTTATTCCTAGCTATCAATTGTAATCTCTTTCGCAAGTACAACCGCCGGATAGGTTCCAACTTCGGCTTAAATTCCATCATCCCCAAAAATTCCCTTCAACAAATATTACGGTCAACAGATTAGACGCATAAATTCAAAATGACTTCGGCATTGTTATTAAATTTTCAGGACCGTTAGCAAAATATGAAAGTTCCATATTGTTTTTTCTCATCTTTTGTCTCGAATATTAATTCCACCTGTTGGAAATTGAAAGTTTAATTAAAATTGTTTGAAAAGACTTCTACCAGAACAAGGTAGTAAAAGTGCTTTTGAAATAAGATTAAGTAATTGCACAAGTATCGTGAGCAAAATAAAGATTGGATTACTTTCAAACTGTGTTGACTCCCGTTAAATGTGTTAAGTCCTTACAAATTGGATGTGCTGTTTAGGGGATAATTTTTTGTACTTGTTGATTTCTTTTGAAAATTCTTTCCAGTTCTATTATTATCTTTCCAAATATTTTAAAGCTCACATTTTCTAGTTTTAATTTTTTGAAAGTTTGATTGCTTTGATTTTTGAGTTTGATTAATGGTAGTAGCACTATGGTATGGTATCTAAGGATGGAGATATTTGGTGCTTCATGTTCTCTGCCTACCACGTAACTGACTTGGCGTAATGATATAACTAAAATATATAAGTAATTAAAAGTTATTTGTACTTGACTTTCAAAGGGATGACTTTGAAAGTCAAAGTCATCCCTTGATTGAATCTAAAGTAATCATAACTCCAAAATTAAACTATAATTAATTGCAACATCAAAATAAAAATGCGAGCTGTTAGAGTCTAAAGTATATTTACAGTATCCATTGTATAAAGTATACATTGTACTATATTAACCTATTAGCTATAACAAGTATAAATTACTAAAATATAACAAACAACGAACATATCAGTACAACCAGTCGTCAAACAATTGCCGGGAATGAACTCGTTTGACCGCCTAGCAATTTTTCGCACTATTTCACCTGTCTGTGCCACGCGCAACCCCCGCCCTTGAGTTCTCGATGTGGTTCAAACTAGAGAGGGATTTAATTATAGTGCGCACTTATATTTTTATCATAAGCGTAAACCCAGAAACTAAAAACATTTGCTTTGAGTAAGTGTTATATTTATTAGCTATTTGACAGTAAATAAAAAAATCACACACAATTTCATAAAATATACAATTCAAAAATGGAAGCAGAAGATTATTAAACAAATGTTATCTATGTCGTAACGAAAATCGAATAAGACGGCAAACGGAAAATTGCGAAGTATGTATTAATAAACGGATTACTGATACTAACAGAACGGAACAAAATCGAACAAGATTGGATTAGTATAATGAATTACAATATTTGTCACTAATTATTGAATTCCTGATTCCTGATTCCTGAATGTCTTGATGCACCCAGAAATATGTCCGTCTGCAAAATAATGCTTTACTATTCCTGTCACTTACATAGAATAAATAAATATTTCCAATCCCGTAAAAGACGGCCATGTTAGACGATGTCCAAGGATATTTATTTATTCACATGTAATTCTTTTTCGTTATTCTATCAGAAATCAAGCCCAAAAGTGTAAATACAATTGTTGCCACTTCTAGAAAACTAAAATACTCGTATATGTACTTCTACGTTTTCCCGAAGTAGTTGGTAAAGAACACTATTAGTACGCTCCAGATGTGGACTGCAAGCTCTCTGGACTCTGATTGAGTAGACAAAGTGACCAGCCATTAGTATAGTTTATACTAAAAATAAAATCAAGAGATTGATTGATAATATAATCGATTAATAAATAAAGTAATAAGAGCATTGATAAGCCTAAGGAAATTCAAAATATATGTTGTTCTACTATTTAATATCAATATTATTATATTTCTTCATCATCATCATCATCATTATCAACCTACTATCGTCCACTGCTGGACATAGGCGTCTCCAATAGCACGCCACTGAGCTCGATCTTCAGCTCCTCGCATCCAACCACTGCCAGCTACTTTGCGTATATCGTCACTCCACGTCCTACGCTACGTTTGCCAAATCGCGCTCTCCACTCCAGAACACGCCTGTTCTAGCAGCTATCGGCTCTGCGGCAGATGTGCCCACTACCACTTCAGCTTACTAATCCTTTGAGCTATGTCGATAACTTTGGTTCTCTGTCGGACCGCCTAATTTCTGATGCGATCCTTCAGGGAGACAACGAGCATAGCCCTTTCCATAGCTCGCTGAGCGATCTTAAATTGGTGTACCAGTCGCACCGTGAGTCGCAACGTCGCAACGTCTCGGCTCCGTATGTCATAACATGTAGGACGCACTCATTGAAGACTTTCGTTATATTTCTTATAGTCCCTAATTATGATTATATTTAACCTCCTAGTATTTTGTCGTATTCTACTGTTCCACGAAAAGGTGAAATGAAAGACATCACTGCTTTGAAAATGTAGTCGTCTTCCATATGTACACATTTTCTTATATAATTTCGGAATACACGAATATAGCGTAAGAAAAAAATAGTTTGAGTTACAATGAATTTTTTTGTGACTTGTATACAATTGTATACCTCGATCTTGAAATATTGAATGAACTAAAAATTGTCAACGCAGTATCATTGCAAGGATAGAACATTCGTATCACCCTACAAAGCCCACCGGAAGTAATAGCAAACAAAAAACTTTAGGTGTATCCGGTTTCCCAAATATCGATGTTTATTTACTGTTTCTGCGAGATCTCTAACGCTGTTCATACTAATATGTCTTCGTTTATTCAAAATTATTCGTCGTATGTAATATATCGAGAATATTATAAGTATAAAAACAATATTGTGTTTTCGTTACCCACAGCCACGATGTATAACGATGTACATATGTAATATACTATGTATTTCGAAACTTTACGTTCTGTTACTTAACTTTGCATTCAACTCTATTGTGTATTCGTTTGAATAAAACATCAAAATGGGAACATTTAAGCGAGAAACGTTCCGTTGCTAAATATTCAATTAAGATAATATCAACAGTATGGCACGTTTGCCTATTTTAATTCTAATCCGAAAACGAAATTGTTGAGATTGTACCTAATAGTCATCAGAACTGTATGGAAGACATTAAACTTATCAAATAAACAAGCTGACTTTCATATTGCCATGAATGCATACTAAAACAACGTGGTGAGTTATACGAGGCCTGTTCTAGTTATAAAACACAGAGCCACGCTCAACTGTGGAACAACGTGAGTTACAGCCAAATCAACACAAGACATGGACATCAATATGAACATTTATTTACATGATTACATCAAAGGCAGCAGCCAACAAACCGTAGAACGATCCGAAATTCCATACCAGGATAAAAACAGGGGATAATTTATTCCGGATAACGTATATCCGGCTAACGGACTAACGGACACGCTTCCTTATTCGACAACACATCCGTAATTGAAGGGGGTAGAGGCTCCCTGTATCCACTACCCTCCTGTAGGCAGTATATACTACCCTCCTGCCAATATATACTACTGCTCCCTATATATACTAGCCTCCTCCGCCTACCCCTTTGGGGACTACAGGCGTTATCTTACGTAAAGTGTAAGTATAAATAAAATTGCCTGCTCAACATAGTATTCTAGAAACCAAAATTTAAAGTACAGCAGCTTTATAAAATATTATTATTTGCAAAATGCCACAAGATCTAAATATTATTTTCCAATTTAACAGTCACTGGTAACTTTTACATGAAAATAATGGGACCTAGAAGAATCGTTCAAAGATGAAGAATTATTCTGTGAAACCGCGAAAGCTCAGTATGTTATGCTAGCTTAACCAAGTCATCGAATTGTTCGACATATAAACCAATGGTTCAATCGTCTCCATTATCAGTACCGTCACGTCAATTCTAAGACTGTTACTCATGATGACGGTCACAAGCTCTGGAAAACGATTGGAAGAGATAATAAAGTAATTAAGGCTCTGATCAACGAATTAGTAGAAAAGCTGTTAGGATAATCAGACACGAGGTTTTTAGATGGGGTTTTTGTAATGAAAACAAATTAAAAAGATAATATCTATAGAAGTACCGATTATCTAAGAAGTATATCTCATTCAGCAGCATCAGGAAGGATAACTGGACTATACGAAATTAACATAATATGTAATATGCACATATAACGATACGCAAAATGACCTAATTAATTATAATAATAAAAGTCCGTTCCTCGTCATAAAATCACGATAATATTATATCAGTAAGCAAATTTATTTGTTAAAATTCAGGAATATAAACAGATATGTACATACACAAAAATTAAAGTCACAAAGCACTGACAATAAAAACAATTTAATCGACCTCAGTTGAAATGACTACCGTTTTTGTAGCAAAAATGACATGGCCGAACTAATAAAATTCGTACTGTAAAACATTCGGGTGATGTTGGTAATCCCGAAACAGAATTATGCAGCAAACAAAAAAAACATGCTTTAGAAAATTACTACGTAAGCAAAATGAAAAGCATATTTAATTTTATTGCCTTGCCAAGCGGTATACTAAGAGATATATGAATAAAACACAGCGAGTTTATCTTTCGTAGGACGCCTTATTATGTAGATTGAGTGCAAGTAGAGAGATTTCCATACTTTTGCTCTCCCTTGGCGAAATAAAACTTATGCTAACACCCCTCCTAAGAAGTTTTCCAGGAAACGTGCGAAACGGTGTTGGACGAATAGTTTACAACCGCCATGGACACCGTGGGTATTACGTCAAATATGGTAATCATAGAATTCGTAACCATGTATAATACATTGCTGTTTTATTAAGGACATTAGATCATAATATGTAGCGTTACCAAGCAATGTTTAGTAAATAAGTAAATTTTCCATGTTTGTAATTACAAGGAAGTTGCGTGATAGCGGTTATGAAAAATACCGAGATTCCAACAGTTTCAGCTACATTTGGTTTATTTACGATGCGTCTGATTCAACAATTTCTAAGAGATTTTTGAATAAATCTTCGGAAAGGAAATTATCATGATTTTGCTGAGTAGATGGTAAAGAAATTGTGAATTTTCTGTATCAGGCTCGCACAATCAGGTTGCAAGATAGTCATACAACCTTAAATATAACTTGCAGGCTTCATAAAAAGTTCGTACATCTCTCTAGACACTTCCGTTTCCGTTTGCTGCCATCCATTGTTTCTCCTCAATACGCATCATTAGGCTTCTGTTGTCCGTGTGAGCTAAATAACAAATTTTGTTCTTACAGAGTGCTTCAACTTTATCTCAATCTTAAAACTTGTAAAAATCTCGGGTGTTTTTATATTTTGGTTACTAATTAGAACACTTACCTACATAATATCGTATCGAAACACAACATCTATGTTATATAGAAATTGAAATGGCATATATTTGCAATTTAACAAACCTGAATGTGGTAGCCACACAATGAGTTTAATAATGATTGAATTGAATTTCTTTATTTGCCCATAACGTTCGAAGTTTTGATCACAAAGAGAGCACTATACGATTAAATAATTAAACCAGAAACGCCTAAAACCTGTAAATGTAATTTTTCACAAGTTAAATTACTTGAATAATATTTTTATACTATCAACTTGCCAAACAGACATAATATAATTAACAATTCTTTGTAAGATCGCTCTCGAGAAGCTTTGACCTTCCTGAAAACGCTCAAGTTTATAATAACCAGCCCGCATCGTCAACTTGAAATAACTTAAAGCTCCCTTTTGTTTGTAGACGACGTCGTTTAAGTTGCAACTTAATTTAAAGCAATCAACATGATACGAAATTATTTACTTTCTTTCAAAGAACACTAAATAAAATTACGAAGTATATACCAGATATGATTGAACCCTAGAATAAATGGTTTTCTTTACTTCGGTGAAACAGCAGCGCAAACGCTGCTGCTTATCCGCAAAACCGATATCATTACCAGATCAGTAATCAAGACCTGCTCAGACTGTCACTAGATATGAACAAGGTTTACTTAACAACAAGATGTTACCCCTACCGGACTGACCCTTTATCTGACATTTCTAGAACTTTACCCACACGTAAGAGTACAAATTCCAAAAGCATTAACCGATAACATTAGCATTATCTAACAGTCGTTTTCAATCATATCGTATAACTCTATATCAATGTCACTAAATTGTTGTTTATTGTCATTGTTTGCGTGATTACGAGCCGCGATGTAAGGACTTGTGGCAACAACGAAGTGTAACGAGTAACGAGTTGGATAAAATGTCACGGCTGACATATTAGTGACATTGACGTTCCAATGGATCGATTAAA
This sequence comes from Elbella merops, assembly GCA_018244855.1. NCBI lineage: Eukaryota > Metazoa > Arthropoda > Insecta > Lepidoptera > Hesperiidae > Elbella > Elbella merops. The sequence continues at coordinate 12,204 of DWMG01000658.1, forward strand.
CAGTGCTGATAGTTCTATGCAGTTTTACGTTGTACCTTAGGAGACGTTTTATTTGACTGCCTAGTTGATCCAGTGGTTGCATGACTAGTAATCGAGATTTTCTTTGATTGATTCTTCGATTCGATTGAGTTATCTAACTTGGACTTTCTAGTAGAATTTTTTAGTAATGGTTCGGAGTCTTGATACGTGGCCGATATATGACAATGGGCTCAACGCCTATTCTATGATGAAACGTAAACATAATTGGTGTAACGTGGGAGGGTACTGCACTCCTCAGCCTACCTCTTCGAGGAATACGGGCGTGATATTATGTTTCCACTAAATTCAGTTTTATAAGCTGGGAAAAGGACACAGCCTAATTATACCCATGGTACGTTTATAAGTACTATTACTACAGTAATTCTAGCGACCAGTTAAGTTTTATGACACAACATTAGTTTTATTTTACGCTTTGCGTTATTGTCTCTACCAATTGGAAAACAAAATTATCTATATTATTTACTGTATACAATCGAATTAAATAATACTTTCCAGTACATTAACTTAACATTAACTATCTGCTAATTTTGCATGTGGTGAGCGTTATGCGTAAATAAAGCGTTTTGAATTAAATCAAATTAAACAAATTTAAAATAGAATTAAAATTGTATTACCATGTCTCACACCAATTATTGAATAAACTAATGATCATTCAAAACCCAATATTTTAGTACCGTTACCTTCACAAATATAGTCCTCAACATTTGTAACGATACGTTTGTTTACGATACATCGCCCACACTTTACGGTATAGCATGTTACGTAGTAGACTGTAAAATGGTTATCTGGCACTATCCGTCATTCCGTTCCGTTCCGTTCGACAATCCGTGCCCCTTTTACTTCGGTTAGTCATGTCATTAGTCATCGTATTATGTAATAGTTGCTTTGCTTTCAAACTATCTACAGCTCAGCTTTTAATTACAGCCAAAACAAGAATTGCTGAAAGTATTTTGTCATTACTTGGATTTACTGAAACAAGTTCCAAATCTCTTGAATGTACTGTTGAAGAATTTTCATTGTTTAGATCTACTTTAATAATTTCCTTACCTACATTATATACTATTTTTGTGCTACCTTTTTCTAAATAATTTGTACATTAGTTGATATAGACATGTTTTTAGATGCTATGTATATCTGAATTTCATGTCATTAATTTCTTATAAGTATTACCTAAACTGTTACTGTTCATCTCAATTTTTAATTTTATTAACATACGGGTATTTGATACATACATTACACCTAGTATTTGCTTTACAATTCAGAGCTCACATTGTGGTAATGTTCGAGGATGTTCTAACGTTTAGTAAAGGAACAAGTAGAAAGTTGGATAGTTAAACAGTTTATCCTGCTTCATTTATTATGGCATTTAGCGTCCATTTGTCGTCTCATTATAGCCATGTTCGCCATCTCATTAGGCTCGTAGGTTTTGTATTTGTTTTCTGCTTCAGTTCCATATGTGTTTAAAATTTAGTTCTGGGTGTTTTGAAATTATTCCTATAGGTAATCATGTGATCTTATTAAATCAAACTGTGCCAAAGTTTTCTATTTTATAGCATATTACTTTTATCTAAATTGCCATTTATCTAAAAATTAATAATAAAAATTATTATATTTTAAGGCCGGTGCCTAGCGGGGTATGCAGAATGAACCAAGTGCCAAATATAACTATCCTTTCAGACCTTGGGTGCTTCTGCTTCATCTCTCTCTTTATACGGACAAGCCGTTTTCAGACTTGTATAACATAATACTTACTAATACTTGTATAACATAGAAAATGTATAACATAATAACATTTAGAAAATTAATAATACGGTACTTCTAAAATATAGTGACTTTGTAAATCACATATTCCATTTAATTTATTAATTAATATAATCGTCATCGCTTATCGTCTATCCGCGCGCGGTGGCGCAGGGGTGTAGTGGGGCGTAAAATGGTTAGTTATTCTGCGTTATTGGAATCATGGCAATCCAAGCGTCCATTTGCATTGGTTAGCCATCTCATTAGTGCCGTCAGAGCTGTGTTGTGTTACGTCTGCTTTGGTTTTAGATTTCCTTAACGCGATTTACGAGCCAAATCGCGTTAATTATTTTAACAATTTTGTTTCTTTTACGTCGCTATAAAAGGTGCCTAGGTCGCCCTCCTACTAGGTATACTGAAGAACTAAAAACGGGAGCGAATGATGGCTGTATTTGGAAGGCCTAGGACCGAGAGAAGTGGCGCCGATTAGAGGAGGCTTATGTCCAGGAGAAGATATCGAAAGGCTTTTTTTATCATTTAAGTTTCACCAGCCATGTCTGATATAATTGTTTTAACAATACTATCGTAACAATAATATTAGCTAATAATAATACGGTTACACATGATTTTTATTACAATTAATATTGCTATAAATAAATAATCGAAGAAGTAAGCATCCTCTATGCTTGTTAGAAGCCGTCTATTAATTACGTGAGGCGTTCAAGAGGGGGGGGGGTCAAGTCGAATCTCATCTAATTTTACTTTGGGGCGAGGGGGGATATCGGCAAATATCACGTAATTTTTTATCGCAAGAAACATGAAAATTGCAAGAAAATAGTATTTAATTTAGAGCTGAGAATTTATTGCATATTATTACGTTTTTATTAACTATTGAACCTAGTGACACATAACTTTGTAAATTCAATAATAAATATGTTTCTAATACTTTCGAATACAGGAACTCCCGATCAGCAGCCGCGTTTGCAACCACTCCACCATCAAGGTAAACAATATACATAGATGTATTATATAAATATATAATAGGTACATATAGAATAATACGATTCTAGTAGGTACACAGCTAGTTTCCGAAAGTTTATTTATTGTAAACAATTGTACAGCGAATTTTGGAGCACCGCGGTAATTAATGAACCCAATGGCGGATTCAGAAGTTGGTATATTTAGTTATTGTTAATTACAATGTTACTTACACTAATTGATACAGCTTCACTAATCTATTACAAGCTATACGAATTAACGCAATCCGAAATTTGATTAAAATTTATCAAACCAGAGCAATAACAAATATGATGTAATTAACAGAGTAAATATTAATGACATCGTAGCAGTAGCCGGCCTGCGGATCGAACTCGAGACGATTCGCCCAGTAGTCGCGCTTGCAATCACTCGACCAACAAGGCAGTTGTGATTCATATTACTTTTTCATTAAAACCAAAAAATAATAATAAATAATATTCAACCCATTATAATTCCACTGTTGGAATATGGGTCTTCTTTCATATTGAAAGGGCTAAGGCCTTAATCCGCCACGCTGGCCAAGTGCAGGTTGGCAGACTTCATAACCTTAGAAACATTTTTTTTTTATAAATTCCAAAGTGTGCAGTTTTCCTCAGGATGTAAAAAACCAAAAAATGATGCAAAAATCAATAGGAAATGTTTTCTAAAATTAACATTTAATTCTAGGTTACTTCATTAACGCTATTTACGTCTTTTTATAGAAAATATACATATACGTACTTATTAATATTATTCGGGAATTATAGTCGTGATGCTACGTTTTATTATATAAAAAAGTGTTTTGACTGTCTGTCACTTTTTTACATCTAAACGCTGGACACGCTGAGCCGATTTTATGGTAATTCCGTACATTGGTAGCTCGAACCCTTGAAGAAGAAACGGAATTTAAAATAATTTAAAAAATCAACGCCTTAATTTAGTAATGAAATATTCCTTCCGAAATAATTATATTACCGTATACCGGTCCAACAAAACCGATTATAGTTGTTAATAGACAACAAAAAATAACATAAAAATGAAACGTATTACTACCAAGGATTATGTCCGTCAATTGTGAAATGAACAGTTATTTAATACTAATAAATTACGAGTAATTAAATAATAGGGGAATGTGGTCGAACTTCAATTACGGCCTCTACATAATGCAAATAAGTTGATATTATAATAAATATATTTAATTTCTATTAATAGAGAACATATATAGTCGTAATATGATAAAAATAATAAGCGTAAAATACTAAACATAAAATACTAAAATACTTTACATTGAATATTGTACCTACTAATTCTAGTTTATGTCACTTAGCGATATTATTGCTGTATGAAATCAAACAGAAATGACAATAAAGTATAAATTATTAGACAATAGACCTTTTCGCTTAATACATTGAAAATCTAAAACACAGTTGTAAGTTTTAAATCAAAATTTTATCATCTATATTCGTAAGCGTGGAATAGCAGACACAGCTAGAAATACATCAAAACCAGTCGATATATTATATCTCTGTTCTGTTCCCAACTGGGTTGAGGTCAGCGTAATTGCATATAGATTTGGCAATAGTTTTACGACCGACCGTCAGTCTGACGTCAGCTTTATTTAGGGAGAATCGATGGTAAAAATTGTTCGCTATTATAGACTGCGCCATCGTCAGGAACCCTATTGCTTTGACACTGTTTTAGTCTAATATCAATATTTATGCATATTAAAGTTTTAATTGTTTCAGTTTCATTTCGCATATAAATACCATCTCAAATTATAAACGAAAGTTTTTATTAATAATACCAATTATTATTTTTATTATTTTAAACTATAAAGGAAATTTTCTTACTATAATCGACTGCCTCATGGATCGAGTGGCTGAAAGCGCGACTACTGATCAGGAGGTCCTGGATTCCAATCCCAGGTCGGGTACTATTGGATTTTTCTAATTTCGAATAGTGCTCGGTGTATGGCGGTGTATGGCTTACGACGTATTCTATGGAACATAAAAGTGACTAATGAAACATGAGATTGTACTATACTCCTGAGCCTACCCCTTCGGGAACTACCGGCGTAATATTACGTTTATCTAATAATATGGTCAGTGCCCTTAAGTAGTTCGATAATTTCCAGAACTAGCCCCACAATGTTCCATACTTTTATGGTCATTATATCACACAGACTCCACAAATTGGATCATCAAATACTGCAGTATGGTAAATCATAATAATTTTACTGTTTATTGCAATTTACTGTAAATTTGGAGGGTGTACAGCTTAAAACAATGAATGCGTCAAATGTATAATTAAAGGGTAAGTGTTATAATTGCATTATTTACATACATTTATACGGAAGCAATTGTCGATTATCAATAATTGCCATATGTTCAACGTCATTTGTCAAGACAATGCGCGTCATCCATTAGTGTTCGGTTGGCGATCTCATTAGTGCTGTTAGTGTGCGACGAAGATGTAACCACTTTATGTCTATGTGTTATATATTCAATGTAAGAGGAAATAGAGAAAACAGACACGTCACACGTAAATATATCTATGATATAAGCGAATTAAACAAACACTGTGAGAATATAATGGTCTTTGTCAAAAAAAGGCCAAGTCTCACATGTTATGTTAGGTTTGTTATTACTCTAAAAGTATTATGTTTAAGAAGACTTACTGAATAAGTCGCGAGCCTAAGCTCATCCTAACGGAACTTAATTAGGCTTGCGTAGCGCAGCTGACCGCGAAGTGGCTGCCGTAGCGTGAGTTGGCATAATGTTTCCGGTAGCGCCCCGCCGGTGGCGACACATGGTCGCTTCCAAGTCCGTGTCCAAACTGGGATATGGGAAGTGTGTCTGCAAGTGAACAATTACTAGAGTTTACATAAGAGGATATGTTTCAAAAAAGAATATGTAATCCCGACCATAGGATGGATCAACGTACTCAACGTATAAATTATTAGTTTGTATGTGATATGTAGTATTATAACCATGGTGCCAGCGCAAGCGAGGTGCAACCTCTGGGCCCAAACGGTTTCGCTGCCTACACCTTTTGTGCCGCTGCCTGAGAGCCTCCCCCTGGACATAAGTTGCCTTGGCCGGTTTGGAAGTCCCTAAACCGTCTGCGGACCCGCGTTGGCCGAAGTAAGGA
>DWMG01000659.1:0-18142 GCA_018244855.1 Elbella merops
AAAATATCATCGCACAGTATTGTTCATCCATCTTCCATAGATCTGAAGCGTTGCTTGAAATCAGATACAAATGCTAACTATGAGTTGTCATTCATATATACTTATTTGATAACATCGTCTTATTTGTGTTTAACAACCAACGTTCAGAATAGAATACCGCGTAGAAAGCTCTACTGTCAGCCACGGCTGCTTTTACAACTATACATCAATGGACTCAGTAGCTTCCGAGGTATAATTACTCAGAAATCATCTTATCTCGCGAAGAAAATTTCTCTTCAGTGCTATAAGATATTAGAGTTATAATTAAACCCCGCCGAGATACGAATCTACACACGTATTATATAACTATGAACACGCCGATTAATGATCGCTAAAAGTGCTCTGTTGGAGAAAGTTGTGTTATCGCACAAATTATGGATCCAATTACTCGCGTTGTTCTAAGTTCGAGTATTATTGGTCGCACATCGTTATGTGTTATGAACTCGAAGCTCCAATCGTGGCAACTTCAAACTCAAATTAACCGCTGATTCATAAAATCCAAACGAGTTTACCACATCATCCTCTCATCTGACTTTATAAACAGACGATTGCTAAATATTATTTATATGTCGCTTTTTGCTGCGATTTTCCATGTTTTTTATGATAGTAACATTCTGAATGAGCATATGTTAGGTTCTAAATTCCAATATATGTGTTATATGTAAATGGCAATTATGGATTGAATACTTACGTTTGTTCAAATACACATTTTTTTTATCTGTCCATCAGTATTGTTTGACGCTACAAGCACGTCGATATGTCCAGCCCACACAACTTGAACGTAACAAAAACAGTTTATGAACAATTCGCGCTTGTAATCACATAACATAAAGCCGAATAAGTACCAGATCAAGCGGAATTAAAATTTGTGGGTTCCAGTTGATTAAACTTAGATTTTCTGATAAAAGTTGTACCGATATGACATATTATATTCCGGTAGATGATATCATAGAAAAATGGTACCTATATCCAGCATGGTAACAATGGACATGATTTCATAATAACGATAATAATATTACGTATGTGAGTACGTAGATTTATTACGAAATAACTACCTATTTTCATAGTAAACAGTTATCAAATGTTTACCTGAATTAAATGTGTATCTGAAATAAATTATATCCTGAAATCGAATAAATCAATTGTACAATAGATTCTCTTTTATAAGTATTTATGTAGAATATCACAATGAAACATGCCAGGTAAAGTATTAGGTATATGCGAGTAACCATTATTAAAATATTTTAAAATAAACCTAATGCAATGATAAGAGTTTATTTAATTACTTTTTATGTCCTGAAATTTCCGTAGAAAGTACATGTATAACATATATTTAGTTATCAGTAAAAACTATTAATTTGAAACTCGCCCCAAGCTAACATTATCCCTGTAGGGTTGAATGCATTAAGTTAGCCCTTTTGTTGCAACATTATAATAAAGATGTCACAAAAATTGTTTAATAAAAATACCTAAAGTGTTTATTATGGAAATAATACCCAGTATAAAAAATTAATGTATTCCGATTAATGTCCTGCAGTTAGACCTTGAGCGCGCTCCAGCGAGCTGTTTCATTGTGTTCGCAGATAATTCGTCTACAATAACAACGAGTATTCATGCAAGCACATTATCTTGGTGGCACTCCATTAGCATGTCAGCAGTTTTAATTGCAACGATATCTTATCAGTAAATAAATATTGTGCTATCAAGCATCCTATAATAATTAATTGCGTATATGGAAGCAGCGAGTCGGTATATACTCGTATAAAAACATAGTAGATAAAACTTATAAAAACATCTGAATTCATTATTATTGAAGTTGAAAGTAGAAGACGGACAGCGGCCAAATACAGTACCTACATCTTTCTTAATCGATAGAATTGTAGAATATTTGTGGAGGCAGGCATTACTTTTTACTTTCCCTCCTTCAGCTCATCATCATCATCATTGTCAGCCTATTTCCGTCTACTGCTGGACATAGGCCTCCCCTAATCGGCGCCACTCCTTCCGGTCCTGGGCCATCCGAATCCAATACATAATGTAAAATTTATGTTGAAATATTTCTTGTTTATTTCTGACTAGTTGTGCAAGTAGGTACATCTGAAGATGCTAAAATTAACGATCCCATTTACTCTTCTGGTTTCTATTGTCACTGCATGTATGTCATGTCATAATATCAAGATACGTATATTTTATATGGTCATGCCAGTTCTCTTACGGAGTAGGCAGACAACACCGCGTACCAAATATCTCTAACCTCACAACCTCATGTAGCTTTTAACAGTACTGAGATATTATGTTTTATAACATTAACACTTAGCTATAGTTTTTAAAGTGAGGTGCATAAAACGTGGGAGTGTTTTAAAGTCATACGTATAAATGGACTACGCGCCGCCGGCAGATGGCGCTGCTCGCTGCTACGCTAATGACGGTAGCATTAAGTTATTTTACGAGCCCGTCCGCGATGCGATCTACCCTTCGCTGCAAGATAGTTTGAAACTTTTTTATTTATTTCTCTAAAATGGAGAAATGAAAGAAAGCAATGAAAACCATCTTCAGTTCCGCCGGCTAAATTATTTGTGTTTTTCATAGCGGAAACATTTTTCTTTTGCAATAAGTAATAAAGTAATATGGATTTTAAAACATTGGTTTTGAGATGTCCTTGAAGTTTTAAAGAAACATTTCATTCCTTCTTGGCCGGAAACAAGATTTATTTTCGTGGTATAAAATTAATTCATACTAACAAGAAACGTACCATTTGCCACGGATTCCCATAGGATAGTTCTGATGTTGCCTACAGCCATTGGTACAACGTCACAACATTAAACTGGCAGTAAACCATCTCAGTCTAGACTCAGTATAAACACCTTGGAACAGCGTCACATACGAGCGAAAATCGTAAAAGGAACGTTATTACACTTCTTGACTCGAGTTTGCATGCCGTTCAATCCATTTTCAACTTTATGCTTATACACATAGAGTTCTTATAATATGCCTTGGTAAGCTGAAATCATATCCAGATAGCACATTAAAGTGCTATTGCTCGAGATGACTACGGAATTGCAATCTTAAACAAATAATGTATCACATGTACATATTACAATCAAGTCACAATTTGTAGGATAAACTAAACGTAACTTCACGTCTGTAATCCCCGAAGAGGTACGCAGAGGAATGCAGAACACTCCCACGTTTCACCGGTTGTAAGATAAACTAAAATCGAAAAAAAATTATCTTCATTGGATAATGGATAGTTTGCTCACGAGGATTAAGCATTGGTACAGAAAGAATAATTCAATAAACGAGATTACATTTTGTTAAAATTCTTATACCGCATCGTTGCCGTTGGTCGTGTGGTCGCAAGCGCGGCTGCTCATCAAGAGTTCTGGGGGTTCGATCCAGTCGGGAATTTTTCTGAGATTTTCTAGTAGAAAGTTCTAGTAGTGGCCCGGAGTCTGGATCTGTGTCCGGCTTTAGACTTACCGCCTATTTCATGATGGAAGGTAAACGTAACTGATTAAACTGGAAGTGCACTACATTCCTCTGCTTACCTCTTCGGGAATTACAAGGGCAATGTTACGTTTACGTAACACGGTTTTATACCTATTTGATATCTGTAATGGAGATTTTTAGATATATACCTATAACTATGTATATCCTTATAAACCCAGTGTACCTTGGGTTTGATTTAGGACATCCAGGCTGTGCCAATTGTTGTTGTAAATACATACATAGATATCTGAGGCATTTGCAGCTTAGTTCTTCAGAATACAGATTTAGTTGTTATAAATCTCAAATAAAAAAACGTTTAGTTAACGCGATTTTATGGTAGTGTCACAAAAATATTCATTCTGTACAAAAATAATTCCATTGAAAAGCACATTTCGTTAAAAATATGTACAAAAACAAACGTAAGTGTTGATATAGTACTTCACAAATGACTAAGTATAATAACTAACACTTTTGAAGAATCGTAGCATATTTTCGAAGTGACTAGTTATAATAATTTCAAGCGGTGCATTATTATAAAGAATCGTGGTATATTTTTCAAACTGTGCAATTATCATAAAACATAAATTTGTACGTAACATCTTGCTGAGAATATGTTTAGTTCATTTCGAGTATTACAACGTCGAAACACATTTTTAGCTGTCATCTTAAGAGCCAATTAGGTTTATCGTACTCTTTTCTAAGCTTATTTGTGTAATACGTCTCTTATATCGCAAAAATATGTTTTTGGGCAATATCTTACGTTTATCTTTAATAAGTAATATGATGTTGTCAGATATGCTTTAGTGTGTTTTATACAGCTGTTTACTTTATATGTCTGTGTAAGGGGTTCTAACTACCATCCCTGCTCAAGCCAACCTCACCTGCACGTGGTTCACCCTGCTATAACAGACGAGGTTCTGGCGACCGGCTGATTGCGGCAGCCCAAATAATGCGGAAGCCCTGTCCGCCAACGGGCAGCAGCGTCGGCGGTGCGAAAAGCTGTGCTCTGCGATCTCCAACCCGCATGCCCAGCGTGGAGATTACGGTCATAAACCCCCTTTTGGGGAAGGCCTATGTCCAGCAGTGGACTGAGATAGGCTAATGATGATGATGATGTGTGTCCATAATGATAATCTGTGTTTTATAATATATTTTCATTTATGTAACAATTTTGTATACAGAGAAAATAACAATAGCAAAAAAATAATTCAAAAGAAATTAAGTACAATGTCGCTGTTTATTCATTAAATAGAATTTTTTAAGCAGCACATTATTAAAATGCATGTAAGGGCTTGCATGTTTTAGGATATTTCTGTTTGTAATAAATAATTAATTATAGCGTGAGTTCGCATTCCAATTTCGTGAAGAGAAGCACAATATTGTTCTGGTTGTGTATGATATCGTTGCGCTGTTCAGGATTTTTAATCAAGTTTATATGTTTGTACCTTCCTTTCTACCGACCTCATCCTAAAATATGCGTTAGATACTTAAATTTTTAAAGATATTCTGATTACAGTATTCACTATTACTCGTATGTATATGCAACTTTAAACTTTTTGCGTTAAATCAACGTATTCAAACATCTGTATTCTTTGTTTAATTTAGTATCGAAAGTAATTATGCATATTGTTCCATTATAAATTTTGTGCGGCAAAATGGCTGCTTTTTTATGCTTTATTATTTTATGTTTTATGAAATATCAAAGTTTGCTGGCTTTGTGCTTCTTCTTGGTCGGTCTGTATCTTTGTCGTTTGATTCTTACTGTCAATGACTGGGATGATGAGAGAGTGGTGCTTAGAAAGAGTTTATTATCTGAAACTCGTGGATAACGCTATTTTTCTACTGAATTTGAAGCTTCTTCTTTTAAAATGATCAATGTAAATAAACGCAGAGAATAAATAGTACCGATATATTTTTGAACTTTTTTATTAGTAAGTGAATCGTAACTAGACTTTCATATTTGTTAAAACATGGTACGTGTTTTTGAGATAGTAGATACAAATAAAAAGTATAATACTTTCTGTTCTATTGATTAAAGTAGCAAAGAGGCAAATTGATCAGCTGATATTTAGTGGTCGACGCAGTATATAGACATCTGTATGCAGTTTCCAAAAAATATCCCACCCGCACCGGTCAGGTTTGATTCTCTGCAACAACTACCTTATCCCATGTAAACATAACATAACATAGCGCCTGTATTCCCCCGAGAAGGTAGGAGTCTGGGAGTTTTAGTTCTTTGTTAGCTGAGAATTTTAGCTCTTGAGCTGGAAAGCTCTGTAGTACTTAGCTCAATTCAGGGATCAAATCCAGCACCTTCCGATCGACAGACACGCTTGAAACCACTCAACCAACGAGGCGGACACTTCACGTATACTGTAATAAAACTTCCAGTTGTATTTTTTCAAAACATGATTTTGCCTTGGTAATTTGAAAATTTTCCAGCGTGAGCGCCCGTTGTGCATTAAATCCGCAGAGTTTAACTTGCACGGTAATTGCGTTACATTAACAGGTAGTACGTGCGATATTCCCGTGAACAGCTGGTCAAATGCATACAATGTATTTACATCAGGCATTTGCCTGAGGACATGCTAAGTTACAATTAATTGGCAAACAAATTCATTAGCAAATGATTATTTACAGTGATTTGAGCTGTAACGTGAGCTATAGCATCGAATTGTTTATAGTCGAACTTTAAATATGTTGAAATAAATATTGTATTTAATAAATAACCTTATTTGCTTTTCTGGTACATGGAAAATTTTCGTTTTTGTGTTTCTATTAGAAATCTTATAGACAATCGTATTAGCCGAGAGCGAACATAAAAATAAACAGGAGTCTCTCGACATTCTCACTGTCATCTAATTATCGAATTAAGAACATATAAAATGAACCACGTAACTGCTACAGGACGCGAGTAGAATTCCAAATGGTTTGCGTTGAGCTTTAAATTTTTTTTCAACAACTAATTGAAATGTACGTTATCATGAACTTTAAGGTGAGTTATAAATAATAATCATTATTATTATTATTATTATTATAAAGAGTAATTAGAAATATTCCGATCTAAACATTAATTAATTGATCAAAGTATGAAATATATCTGAGACACAAATATTATTTAATAGAAAAACGAGATATGTTTTGAAAAAATGACGGGAAACTTTGCAGTTTAAAAATACTATAGACACGTAACCTCGATTTCTCACAGAAAGATAACGTTTCTTCCTTACGTTGTATCTACGAGTACATTTAAGTATCAAAATTGTAGAAACACAAGCAAACAATTAAAGGAGAACTTTAGATAACTAAGTATGTAGGTACTTTGACAGTCCAACTGTAAAATATATGCACGTTTTCTTAACTTTTCTGCCTCGTTGGTCGAGTGGTTGCAAACTGGTGGTAGTGCGACTGCTGATCGAGAAGTTCTAAGTTAGAATTTAGGGTCGGGTACTATTTAATAATTATAGATCAGAATTTTTCTAGTTAACATTTCTAGTAGTGATGAAGTCTGGCTTTCTGCCTTGTGAATAGCATTAGACCTACTCTCTATTCTATGACAGGAAGTAGACGTAACTGGTGAAATGTGGGAATTTATTACTCTCCTCTGCCTACCTTTTCGGGGTACCTTTTACCCTGCAGGCGTAATGTTACTTTCTTAACATTAACGAAAATATTAAATTAAATACGGTTTATATAGATTTTAATTGATATCAAAATCGTTAAACCATTTATTGATCCTACGTTTGGCGATGGTATTTCTTTTTAACATAGCTTTACGCTGTGTAGAGTCAATTATGATCAACAAATGTTGCATGAGAGTTATCATATACCTTAGATAAAAACAAGGCTATTAGGTTTCCTGAGGAAGATTTTTATTACTGTTATTGCTGGCTCGCATTAGTAAATTTTGTAAAGGCTCATTACTTCGTAATATCATATAGTTGAACTGCAAACCCTCGGTGTGAAATAATAAAATTGCAACTTACCATCCCAGTTCCCATATTTGTTATATTTAAAGACTCCACGTTACCATGTATATGATAATTCTTTAAATATATTTGGACAAAAATACAAGGATCACGTAAGGTAAGGAGGGAGGAAACAGATAAATAAAACAACACTTGTTGTTTAACAACTAATTATATTGTTATAACTATAAGCACAATGAGATTTTTTTTTATAAGTTTTGATATTTTTGAAATGACTAATATCGCAAATCAATTTAACAAGCATAGTAACATTATATATAATATTCCTGTCTAGAGGCCGTATACTGAGTTAATATTATACTTTATTTGACTAGAACTATCATTAATATTATAGAAATATTATAAAGATACTGTTGTTTTAAATAACAATATACAATTCTCTTCCTAATAGGATAGTTTTTTTTATCCATTAATAGAAATGTTGGGAAATAAATGTGTACTTAATATAAGGGCGTTAATTATAACATTATTCGTATATGTTTATGTTTACTGATTCCATTTAAATCCACTCGCTGTTTGCGTACAACATGCGATTGTTACGAACAAAACAAATATTTGTACAGTTTTTTTTCATGAAATGAACATAGGAATGAATTGTGTACAATTCGAATAGAACAAAAAAAATATGAATAGATATATGTATATCTCATTCTTATGTAACTGACAGATCTTAGTGATAGATAGAGTACAATTGAATGTATAAATGGCCAATGTATTCCTTGTAAAATACTTAGGAATGTAACTTTACATTGAAATTAATTATAGTAATACGTAATGAGTAAAATGTAATTTAAATATATTGACATTGACATAGTCATAAAATTATTTCACACATTTACAATATTGGATTGAATATCTGAAGTTTGTGGGATATATCGGATACATATATCTTGAAAGTCGGGTGATATAGATTATCGATTTCTTAAGAAGATTTTATAATATTCTTGTATATTGTGTATTTGCGATTAGTAATCTTCTTCCGAGTAAACATGTTCATCCTCTCCATCAAAATTCAGAAGTGCTGCCTTGTGTTGGTACATCTAAATGCAATATCATTATTTTAGTTTCTTACGTACGTAGTTTTTTGTATATTATTATGATAAACCTAAGAACTTGCATAATGCAAGTTCAGTAATTGTTGCAATTCTTGAATATCCATATTTGTCACCACTAGTATTAAAATGTAATTGAGTATCCGTACCGGAGATACAAATACTCAGTACTAAGTTGAAATCCCTACCACACGTTTCAAAGCGATATAGCAGACGGAGGCCCGGGAATACTGTCTTTGTATGTTCATCCTGGACGAAATATTTTGTCATAATAATAATGCGAACGAAATTGAACTATTTACAGTGTTCTCCTTGTACACTTCCCTCCTTTACGACAATAATTATGTTCAAAGAAAAGAAACATGTTCTCCGGCTTTTATTTCTGAGTTTCATTGTTTCTTGTTTTCGTTGTGTTAATCTATTTAATGTGCCGCTGTCATGATTGTTGCTGATTTGATGAAGTAAATTTAAATGTAAAAAGAATTTTCCAGAAATCTCTGCTATACAATAAAGTTTATTTATTGTGATATGTAGTATGATCAGTGTAAATCGATGCTATTTATGATAAACCACCAAGGGGTTTATTTTCGTCACTGACATCGCGCATGGACCCGGTCAGTGCTGGTATCCCGCTTAGTTCATTACACTCAGTTTTTCCCTCTTTTTAATTAAATATAAATAAAGAGTTTATGCCGAGTGAAGTAAAAAGTTATCGTCGGTCGGTCGGTAAGTCGGACAAAGCATTATATAACCAAGTGAGTTATTATGTGTAGGTAATTCTAATACAGAGTTATGATAATATATAAATACTTACCCTAGTTAGAATTTTAGATGGCATCGGCTTAGCGGGGGTAAAAAGTAGATCATCCCTCTCTAGTTGTTCATGGGAATGCATCATCGTTTTTGTTATTGGTGCGAAAATATTTTCGATCACGATGTCTGAATAGTTCTTGATTTGTTTTATCATTTGATTAGACAAGATTATCTTGACTTCATCGAGGTGCAACTGGTAAAATTTTCTGATCTTTGTAATAGCTGTAAAAATCAACACTTGGAACATTTCGTTCAGTTAAAACTTGCGAGATGTATATGTGGATGTGGTTAACTAAATGAAGCATGTTTTTACTCCTGGTCTGGATAAATAATATTTTTAATGTGACGAAATAACATACTTAATGGTTGTCACTTGATGTCTTCTGTTCAGTTATTAATTTGATCAATCTTTTTAAATAATTATAATCGGATAAATAGATTTTTACTAAAGGCAAAATTAAACACTATATTTCCTATTAATACTTCTTCTGAGAGACAATTGCAGGGCATTCCAGAACAGATAATATTTTTCAATATATTACTGCATGTTTACGTTGCTTGTGCAATAACAGCATATTTCAACTTTTTTGTTTCTTTTAGGTAATAAAAAAGTAAATTCCATCTAAGGTTCAAAAAATAAGCAGAACTTTAACGCTCCAAATACGGCGAAAAGACAAACGGGTCCTATAGTGAAGATTCTTCACTTAAATCGAAAGATTCGGTAAGCCTAAGGCAGGAAACCACACCCACACGGCAAAGAAAAGAGGGTAGATTGTTTGATACTTGTTTGCCTTGAGCTTGGCTCTTGACGATACGGCTTGCAATCTAGTACTGTAAGACCGCAAAGAACCAACGCCTGCGAATCTTTAAGAAATCCGAAATAGCGGGTTCCTTCAGAAGTGCGTGCCGTAGAATTTATCTGATATTTGAATATCCGAAGACAATCTTATACCAATAGGTGACCTTCAGCAGTTGGTAGAGTTCAAATTATATAAAAGACTACATATTTTATTATTACAGTATGTATCTCAAGTTCTTTTCTATTCACGAGTTAATGGTTCCTTGCATCTAGTTAGCAAAAAAATTGCTGGCTTCCTCCTCTAAGCGTTCTGTTTTTCCAGTCTTTCTATATCACGGACTTCTTCAGGAAAGATATAAAAGTAGTCTTGTGTCCAATTAGTCGGTATTAGCCTCTTGGCTGTGACTATGCTAGCACAATGGTATCTACTCTACTATTGTTTTCTCATTACTTTGAATATATATTGACATCTCCTTTTCAAGTCGAGAATTTTCACTAATTAACCGGATAATCACCGATAATAATCTCTATGAATCGCGTAGTGATACCACCTCTGCTTTGTAAATTCATTCACCTAATCACAATCCTACTATTGTCACGTATGAAGTTATAAATGTAATTAGTTGAAAACAATCAACTCCATTATTGCTTTCAAAAGAACTTAATCATCAAAAGTCCACGACATTTGATGATTAAGTTCCCGTACATTCTACATTTGAAATGCGATACAAACTATGCGAGTCCATTATGCAAAATTCGTACCCAAATTTATCTACGAATCAGCGCTTGGACTGCTTCATAACCGAATAAAAACCTTAGTACACATATTCCATTAGAAAATAGAAGCAATAAATAAAACTCCTTAAAAACTCCAGACAACTATACATTTTACTACAACTAAGAAGAATAATTCATACCAAACACGCCCACGGGAAACAGCAATTCAAAGTATTTGTAAAGATTCAATTACTCAAGCAACCAAATTGACATTTGAAAAAGCCAAGTGCACGTTTTGCGATCTTGGTAATAATTATAGACTTTTTAATTTCGTTATTGATTTTATTAACACAGACAGACGGAACGAAAATGCCTACGCAACAAAATTTAATGAAAGATTACAAAAATGATAAAACCTTAATGATATAATCACTGAATCAAGTTACGCGATATTACAATTAAATCATACCATTATAGCAAAGAGGAAGAACAAAAAAGGATCGGTAGACTTTGGAAGAAACTGGCCACAGAGCAACAGCCATTCAGTAGTTATACTTGAAAACACTAACTTATACTATGTAATGGACAAAATCACCTAAAATTATTCCTTAAAGGTTTATTCACTGTTACGGAAAAAATACTTGGAAACAATCAAAAAGGTAAATGGCGGTATCTATTCCTAGTATGGAAAAGCTACAGAAAGTAATAAAAATCGACACCTCAATAGACGTTACGCTCTCAAAGGAGCATCATGAGGGTAAATATATAATTTGACACCGTTTTTCACTGACTTTATGTTAGACTACCCTCCTATTCAACATCCATTGCATTAGGAGCCTATTCATATCTTACAACCAGAACTTGTACAAGCAAAAGCTTAATAGTTTTAAATATCTGCATTATTTTTGTATAAAACATCAACTGCAATAATTGTATTTAAGGTTTTTTTAGTATAACGTAGTCGAAAACTCCCCGATTTCCGCCACAACCTCACCGCGGTCGGCGCTCGTCTATAAATAGAAGCCTCCGGTAAAACCGAAACTTGTCAGAGTTTCCGGTAAGAATAGACTCCAGTTAAAGTTATACATAATTTAATCAAGCTTCTTGTTACCCCACTATTATCAATATTCGATCATGATACAAAATACGAAAATAACTTCTTCGGTTTGTCTGTCTGTTTGCCTGTCTGTCACTTCGTTTCACGTCCAAATAACTGAACCGTTTTTGTTGAAAAACTTTATGATGATACATCGTTTGATCCTTAAAATTTGTTTAGAGAAGAAGTCAAATCAACAAGAAAGAGTTAAGTAACAATGTTAAATAATAACGTAGTTATACGGTGGAGTCCAGAACATGCAGTAATATATTGTACATATAAATAGATACATAACATGATACCTCTAATAACTGCCACCTCGAGGGGATTACGAACACTTCGCAGGGGTGTTCTGTACGTGATACTATGTTGGGGTGCGACATATAGGTTTAAATTCCATGGAATTTTCATTACTGTCACGTAAACCCAGTACCGCTCTTCGGCTTCAGTTATAACAGCTTTCACGAGGAAACATTCAGTGACATCATTCCCCGTAAACATCACGAGGTATTTTTGCTGTTGGAATTGCAAAACCAATATGACAATGTTATATAATTTCTATCGAAAACACAACTACATTAACAAATACATTACAATACGCATTACAATTAGTGTAAGAATACTTAAGTTTGGATACATACATTACATTGTACGGTCTCAGATGAATTACCCATCGTCATTCACTAAACGTTAATTTCTTGTATTTAACACTGACGTACGAGTAGGGCAGGCGTTAGTAGAAGCGCACGTTAGGCTGCGTTATTGTCGTTTTAACGCCGCAAAATACACGTATATAGCTTTCGGCGTCGAGGTGGATACTGCGCATATTCCGCGGCAATCGATACCTCTGCGTGAGTAGGAGATCCATAGACAGCGTGGGAGACAGACGATAATAATAAGAATAACCGCTCTCTGGAAGTCTTGGTGATGATTTCGATTGATTGATTTTTTATATTTTTAAATGGTTATTTTAATAATGTGAGTTATTACATAAACATATTGAGAAGAGTGAAAACGTTGGTGTAATATATTCAGGGCAGGTATTTGTGATGAAACTGAGTTAGATTTTGCGTTATATAGTCCGTTGGTCCAGTGATTAGTGATTATATCTGTTGAGCAGGAGGCTGTGTGTTCGATTCTCACGCAAGATTAATAGATTTGCTGTGTACAAGATTGTGTTTTCTGTAGCTACGTGTACGGATGCATGTGTGTAAAGTTTTTAATGTATGTGAGTATTTCTAAAAGTATATATGTAATGGCTATATGTTTACAATATTACAGGCTTAACTTAGTCGGGGAACAAATGACTCAGTGTGAGGTGATCCAGGGGATTATTAGTATTAATCTTTGAAATTGGGTTTGCACCAAATTCACGCGCACTTTTGCTTTCTTTCATTCATTTTATGAGTGAAAACTCATATATAATGTTTTTGTCAATTCTTTGAAAGATGTATGTTCGCTCGTTATAATATTATTTATCAGAATATGTTTTCTCTAATTGTGTAAATAGAGTCAGTATAGAATTAATTTAAATATTTAATATAATATTATGTATTTTAACCACGTGGTTTACAAACAACAATAAACAAAACAGCAATGATATCCTAAAAGGTTGTCGGCAAGAATATTTTCCACAATTTCTATTTAAATATGTTGCTGATATATACGTAATTCATAAATAAAAAAAATACTCAGTATACAAATGCTTCTTTATATACATTTGTACGTCAAGGCTCACCTATTTTGACCAAAGAGGTCACGTTCTGAGTGATGGGAGAATTGAAAGTATCCGAAACAAGCGTGCGTGCATGCATGAAAATACATATAAACGTGACAGTATGAAAATCAATTTAGCATGTCAAATTGATTCCTTTACCGAAGTACAGAACATTATCATTAGCGTGCTCAAGTCCAACATTAGACATAGGCCTCTCTTAAGGGGCTTTTATATGTAATCCCCACGCCGGACATGCGGGATCCGTGAGCACAGTTTCTTGCACCATCTACGCTGCTGCCCGGCGGCTGCGCTATAGCGGGTCCGCCAGCGCCGAGTTTCGTCGCCTCTTACAACACCTTGGTGTCCCAGTGAGGAGCCTGGGGAAGTATTCTTTCTCCAATCCCTTACTGGCAATAACCTTATAAATTTTTAATAGATTAACTAAATATTTTTCCATCGATTAATGAACATAACAATTTAAATAAACAATTGAAATATTAATGTACCAGATATACGACGAGTCAAAGGTTGTAAAGTATCGAAATGAACCAATTTGGGTTACCCTTACGTTATTTCCGTGTGCCCACCCACATATTTGTAACAAACAATGCCTACATACATACCGCACCTTCGTAAATAATCAACATTCGGTCGGGTTAGGCCGTAAATCGGCACCTCTTGAGTTCAAGTCTCAATAATGGCCCGTTCGTACAAAATGTAGGCCCCAAATGTACCAATTTACCCTTTCTCGGCGCGAACTCATCTTCCGGTGAAAGAGGCCGTACAATCTCCAGTATCGCGGAAGGGTCACATTATTTTTAAATGAAATGCCAGGATGATGCTGTCTTATCCAGAGTGACGTATTAATCTTACCGCATTTGTAATGCGTGAGGAAATAGAAAAGAAGAAGAGGGGAAAAGAAGCTCCGTAAGACATTTAAAATACCTTTCACTTTTTTATAACTGTCCCTTATAATAAATATTATAAGTATGTTTATGGGTGTACCTACTCGTACGTACATATATAAATGTGACGAATATGCATATTAATTAAATACTTTCTAAAATTTATTTATAATCCACATTAAAAAAAAATCGCAAATAAATTTAAAGGTTATGAAACCATTATTTTAAAAAAGTTTTTTCCATTTTCGATTACGATTCCATAAAGGTTTATAACAACTATTCATTGCTGGTTTTTTTGAGCAATTTATGAGTCCAAGTTTTTTCTAGGTAGCTAGTCAAGTAATTACAACTTGGACTCTAGTAATTATGACTAGGATATGTAAATCTCATTAGGTATTTCTTCTATGTTTTCCATTTCTTCGTAGACGTCTGTTCCACTTTATTAATAAGTTTTTTAACTTCACTGTTTCACTTTAATAATATCTCGCAAATAATTCAAAATAACAAAAAAGTAATGTTATCACCCCAAGTTAAATTGAGTGTAATATTTTGAGCAGCTGCTTAATAAAAACAAGTGGTTGAAAGCTCAGTCGCGCCTCCCTTATTCTAGGGGCGGAGATAAAACCCAGTACTTTTTTCACTGCCAAATCTGTCTCATTTTTTGTAATTCGCCACTCTCCCTCAGTAAACCTGTAAAGGTAACATGCTTACAACGGATGACACGGAAAAAAATATTATGACTGACACGACTGAAGTACGGTATCATAAAGTTAATAAAAAACTACTAGGTATTCGGACACTGGTTGTAAATACAAAATATACATATATAAGCGAAGAGGCTGTAACTCCTGCAGGTATATATTACTTATAGGATACATTTAAGCACAGGTTTCTTATCAGGCTATTTACAAAAAGTCTGTGTAAGTAAAAAAGAATTAAAATTAAACAAAATGAAGGTTCTAATTTTAATGAAATATAGAAATAAATAAAAAATACAGTTCAAAATTAACAAAATATTAAAATATGATGTTTTATTTTCATCGTTCCTGTCTAAAATGTAAACGGTAATTTGAATTTGGAACATGTGTAATTTGTAAATGCAAATTTTTGGTAGGCGTATTTTTTTGTTACAGTACGATCATTTCGCATATAATTGATATTTATGAAGTAGAACCAAGGGCATGTATGCAGGTAAAATTATTACCTTACTACTCGTAATCGAAATCCGCTCCAATCGCGCATACCCATTCATAATCGATTTTCTTCATAACAACTAGCAAGTGCAAAGAAGACGAATGTTTGAAATTAAAAAACTTTCTGAGTCACCTTGAATTTAGCAGTAGGTACTATTCGGTTTTTTTAAATAAATGGAATACTTTGCTAAGAATTTAAATGAAACGTAAGCTTAATATATCTTCTAATTTAAACTATTGGCAATATATGTGAGTATGACAGATTTCTCAAAGAAATACACAAAAAATCTATCTGGATGTTTTTATTGTTATTCACAAGTGGATCGAGTTATTATTATTCCAATATTAGTCCTTATTGTTCCAGGATTATGCTAGGTTTTTAACTATTCACTAGATCTTCGTAGTTCTAATATACGAGGACACTTACGGTCAATTTAGTCCTTTCAAATATGGCCCGGGTTCAGGATAACATTTCAGTGTCAATTTAGAGCTGACAAAGCTTATTAAATTTTTTTCTTTTTTATCGTCTTTCAATAAGATTCGACTGGAATAATAAATACTCTACGAATACGTTGAAAAGGTGAAGTGCTTCTTAAACTTTAATAATAAATGATGGATATTATACAAACACTTTGAGAACATGAAGTGCTTCTCAAAGTTTACTTCTAATGAACATCTATGTACACGTGCTACTGGCGTTCCTTATTATACCTTTACGAAATATCCTCGTGCCTGGGTTGGGAACCATGCATATCTTACCTTTTCTTATTTTCTCTTAACACGCATAAAAGTAGATTTAGAATATTAGATGTTTTCGTATTTACTAATTAGAGACTAACGTAACATTACACCTGTAATTCCTGAAGGGGTAGGGAGAGGGGTATTTTGCACTGAATATGTTTCACCAGTTACGTTTATGTCCCATGGAATAGGTGAGCCTATCGCCATACACCGGGCACGCATCCAGACTCCGAGTCACTACTAGAAATTCTAAATTAGAAAATTCTAATAGTACCCGACCCGGGATTTGAATTCAGGACTTCGGACTTTGATCAGCAGTCGCGATTGCAACCACTTGACTAAAGAGGCAGTCAATTAGAAACTGTTATAAGTTTTTCTTTAATCTTTTTATATTGCTTTATTACGCCTTGGCAAACGTGGCATAAGAGGCGTTCTGGCCAGATGGAGTGACGGTATAC
Source organism: Elbella merops (assembly GCA_018244855.1). Classification (NCBI taxonomy): domain Eukaryota; kingdom Metazoa; phylum Arthropoda; class Insecta; order Lepidoptera; family Hesperiidae; genus Elbella; species Elbella merops. The sequence continues at coordinate 17,009 of DWMG01000659.1, forward strand.
CCAAAGTGATAGGTAGTGCTTTGATGCGAAGAGCTGAAGATCGAGCTCAGTGGCGTTCCATTGGAGAGGCCTATGTCCAGCAGTGGACGGGAATAGGCCGATAATGATGATGATGATGATGATGAAATATATTGTAGTCAATTAGCAATTTTGAAAATAGAAGAAAATGTGACACCTTCTGATGTACCTTTACTGTGAACTAGAGATCTAATATCTAAAGATGTAGATAAATTCCACGTATTTTTACGCCTTACTAACAATAATATGGGAGAGAGCTCTTATTTGAAAGAAAATAAAATGATTTTGGGAATATTTCAGCTTCAAGAGAATCCAATACGAGGAGGCGAAATTTGCGAGATTTTATTTAGCAAGATAAAATAGTGGAGATGAAATTATTATTTTTAGAATTTCTCTTATGTGATTTCTTATATATTTCATCTCTTAAATGTAATAATATGGAACAACGCCATCTATTGACATATTTTGACAGCTAGTACTATATAGCGATCTATCGTGCGCCTTCAGGAGTCGACAGCCATGTTTTTATTCCACAACTTCCGCATACTTAATAAATACATCGAAAATACAATGCACGTGTCGTATCTACAAATATTAATCTTTTGTCATCTCTATTTATCGTCTCTTTGTGTGATACGGGCTTCCTTTCAGAATGAGTTGGAGCCATGGTGTATCATCGTCATCATTATCACCGGCCTGTTTCAGTCCGCTGCTGGACATAGGCCTGGGGTGTGTGTGTGTGTGATATGTGATGATGACGATGTGTCACGATGGTAAAATCTGCATTGGCAAATATCACACGTTTTAGATCATGGGAACGTATAAGGTGTGCAGATTTCATTATGAATGGTTTATACTGATATCTGTGAAACGTAAAAGGGTTGAAGAAAATTAATCAAAAGAGGATACAATTTTGAAAATATTCCGGAAGCTTCCTCATCTTTGCGTATCGACTCTGGCAAATTATATTATTTATTTTATTTTATTTTATTTTATTTTATTTTATTTTAATCTCAAAATCCACAGCTCTTAATTTCTTTATTTTACAGAGTATTATAGTTTAGTCTTAAAGCCAATAACGGATTTACATTTTATAGTTTATTTTTAATTTTTAAT